>JAODUG010083994.1:0-32914 GCA_027564795.1 Aphredoderus sayanus
GGGGGTGGCAGAAGCACTTATTTATATAGTTCTGGTTAAATCTGAGAATAAAATGGGGAGATCCTCTACTCTCCTAGATAATCATTTTTCTTTGTGACCCAGAGCAGCAACTATTTATTTACACAGAATTCCTCATGCTATTTTCTGTCCAAGCCTCCTAGGGTGGCATTTATATCTTGAATACTTGAATACTGAATACTCCCAGAAACATTTTGTAGCAGTGATTAGTCCTGGCAATGATGGTTTCCTCTCAGCTCATTTCAATGTATCCCTCTTCCATATCTTTTCTCATTATTAATATGACATTTTGACCGTACAATACATCAGTTTCCTCCACTCCATTTCTCTTCTTGTAACTTTGTGTTCACGCCGGTCATCTTATTCCTTTTTCTTCCATTGTTTTTAAATGTTTGCTGTTGCTCCTTCTCAGCTTTCTCTCACATTTTCACTTGCTATTTCTCTTTTGATTTTCCCCCAAGGCACCATGTGAGAACTTGCGCACCCCGTCCACATATCCTGCCAACATGCTACCTCACCACCCAGGCCAGGGGAACTTTGAGGACTTCACCTGCTGAGCAGAATGAGAGTGAACGTGGGTGTCAGAGATTGCATTTCCACGCAACCAAAGCCAACATAACAAGCCAACTGTAAAAGACTATCCAAGGTGGAGACTAAGGAAATCAAATTTGATCTAATGGAGACAGTTTTTTAAAAAGGGGCAAGAAAACAGACAAATCAGCAAACAACAAACTTGACCCATGGGCAAGAGAATATATTCCAAACGTAGAAATCAGTTACATTTATGAAACATTTTAAGAATTTCATACAACACTGTAGAATGCTTTTCTCTGTGTTCTGAAATACTGCCGCAAAAGGATACACATGGAATAGCTTTGCCAAGATGGACCTCTCAAAAGAAAGAAAGGTACAGGAGCCGTCAACAACAGCTAATCGTGAGCCACATGCCTTTATGCCACAGCAACACATGACTGTCGACTACTGTAAAATTTGGCCTATTAGGGCAATCCATCCACAAACGTATCGCTCCATTGTAAATGTAGAGACATCTGTAACATTTGCAATGCTCCACAGGACAACAGTTGGACATATTGTAGCTCATATGAGAATGTATCTTTGTTACTAAAGGGGTCAAATCTGTACAAGTAAGATGAGTGTTAAAATGGCGGGAATGGTAGAAATACAATATTTACGAGTCTTATTGTATGGTGGGCATTTCAGGTCTCATCTTGCATGCTTGTATTTGTCGTGCATGTATTTCATTTATTAAATTTTTTTATATATACATACATGTTATATATATAATTGCCAAGTTTGCCTCAATTATATACAGGAAAAGGAAGATGATACTCTTTGTCTTTGTTTTTTGTGAGTGTGCGTACAGGTATGTGTGCGAGTGAGTGTGCGTGTGTGGGTGTGTATGTGTGTGTGGGTGGGTGGGTGTGAGTGAGTATGTGAGTAAGAGAGATACATTTGTGACATTTAAAAAAACATTTTATGTTATTTTCAGTTATAAAGGCTAAGATGAACATTCCTGAGTGCTTTTTTTCTTTCATTTTCATGTTTGCTTAATGATTTTCAAATTGTATAACTTTACTCAAACTTCATTTTGTGTTATTGTGACTGTGGGATGTGATGGGACTCAAACTCATCTGATAATCCTTGGAGTTATGTGGGGCTGTTAAACTTTTCTGTATCTGTGTGTTCTAGTTGCAAATGTCTTATCAAAGCACAATACCACCAATATGTAGAGGTAATGTAAAAGAGAAAATGTACTATTCTTAATGATATATTGTCATATTATCAATGTCATTATTATTGTGTTGATTAGAATATTTTAGTTGTTTTCTTTCATACAAAAAACAACAATGAAATATTGCCTGGTGATCTAATATCCATCTTCCAGGTCACACACAGGCTGTTCTATTTAGCTAAAGCATCAATAAAATGTATATAACATTTTAAAAAGTGTTATTCTATGGAGGTTTTCAGTTTTCTTCTACATTGAGTCTCTCAGAAAACCTCATAATGCTGTCGCTCATCGCACATTTTACCTTGGCTTTTTCCCATTACTCACTACCTTATCATCTGTTATCATTCATAAAACACTTCCTCAGAATTAAATCTGAATTAGTGGTGGTTTGGGGAGGGCTGATCTTGTAATAACCTAGATATTGCTTATCTACTTCAACTATTCATTTGAGCTGCAACTGAACAGCCGCAAGCCACAACACTGGCATTTTAGAGCATCTTGCTGAAATGCAATTACAGTTTTCAGCAGATGACAACCGTATGGATGTGAAATATCCTGCACATGCCAATACGTGCTTTATCAAGATTTTCCGTTCACCATCCAGCCATGCGCCAACATATTCAGAACCTTCAGATATTCTGTACACCTGGCACTGCCAACTGCCGTATTAATATTGGCAAAGTGGGATAGTGATGCATAATTTTGGGGTTAATTTGCAAATCTTAAATTCAGTAAAAAAGGATTTAAATGCACACCTGTTCCACTGCTGCTCAACCCAGACTACAAGTTTACATGTACTTTACATGTACTCTACTTTTTCCCATAAAAACTTTTGTTTTAACTCCAAAATGCAACATCAATGTCATTCATCAAATGTGAACTTACATTCATTTTTCATTATTCAGGAGGAAAACCTCAGATTTTCATTCTTTATTAATATGCTAACGTTTATGCTCCAAGGGAACCAACTGCAAAACCATAAGAACATTTTTCCGTTTTGAACTTAAGAAACATGGTTTGGTCTGTAATGATTTTATTATTTTCTGATGTACCTTCCAGGAAGATGAATTAATCTAGAATAAAAGATGATGCAGTTAATTTCCTGTTTGGCATTTGGATCATTGTCTGAGCTGAAGTCTAATATTCAGGAAGGGTTAAAAATGGTGTCAAACCTAAGATGTGCCTGCCAAGAAAACAAACCTTGAGAATGCTGCCTGAATTATAATAGCTCTCAATGTGGAGGGGCAAAAACATAAGGGTAGAAAAGTGGCATTGTCTTTGGATGCCAACCAAATTTAGAGATCTCCAAAATTGTATGACCTATTACATTGCACAATTTATATTTAGCTTTTAATGATGATTCAAAATATTTTGCCAAAGGGATTTGCATTAGAATAAGAACTAGAAATGCTACTCATCTGACACACTGACAAGGATAAGAACAATGGGTGGATTGCGGTGTCATTTTACACTTTAAAAATCCAATCAATTGTAATTATGGCATAGAAGGTCTGGTGTCTAACTTCATCAAGGATATATTGCAGATGCACATCAATCAAGTGGATGTCCCCAATCAAATATATTATCGCAAATTATCTTTATTAAACAAACAAACAGTGGAAATAACCCGAGACAGATGCGCAAAACACAGTAATGTTTAAATGACACCCTTTGGTACAGAACGTGGTAGAGCATAACATTTTTCAAAAGTTTAAATTAATATTGCCTCTGAATAGTTGGTTTACTCACCATCAACTATCAACTAACGATCTGTGGGTCAATACTGCTTCAGTGGATTTTCATTTTATAATGTTTGATAATTCAAATATGTACAAGTCGTGCACCATAAGATACAGTATCAGACAACTTCCCTATATATAGATATACAATATCTAAAGATAAAGCTAAAGTTAAAGCTATACTAGTTAACAGTTGTACACTTCTGTCTGTCTGAAAAGCAAGGTAATGCTCATGTTTTGCCCATGGCTGCAGTGCTTTTGTGTTTCAGGCCTTCTGGGAAGAATGGCAACATAATGTCTCCTGACTGACAGTCAGACAGAGAACTCTATACTACCACTGCTCCATTATGCAGACAAAAATGGGGTAGGTTTTTAAAGAGGAAATTGACACCCCAGCTTGTCCCCAGCTGTGTTCTTATCTCTGGTAGCATGCCAGACATGTTACAATTTTTTTTCATATATTAATTTATCCTGTCAGATCTCTCATTGCAATTAGAAAAGCCCAGGAGTTTGTCATAGATAAGGCTCTGCCATGCTCCTCTGGGCTTGAGTTAGTATCCTGCTCGTTAAGAGGATTATTAGTGCATACTGTAGCTCCTCAGAGATCACAAGAGAAGCTGTGTTCGATTACTTACTCCTGTCTGCTGCTTCATTTAGGATAATGATTTAATGTGTTGTATATACAGACTCTGAAATGTGTTGTTAATGTTAGGCCAAATCCCTGAGAGATTACGTATTTTAAGGACTGTGAAGCAAATACTTTTTCACTCCATCCATCTATCCATCTATCCATTACTGATGCACTATAGGCCTACCCTGAAGTATAATATTTTACCCTATAATGTTTTTTGGTTAATTGTCTCAATAACAAACAGTTTGTCTAATTTAATAAAGCTGGTGTAGGTAGGATTTGATTGTGAAATATTAAAATTCAACAATTCAACAACAAACTGCTCTGTTCCTCTGGAGCCCCATTGCCTGATGCACCTCAAAAATCGAGATCGCACAAGCTTACAGCAGATATTTCACCAAGCATTTCACTTAGGCTACTGTAGCTTATGGATGTCTAAGGCTTTAACAAAATTGCCATTTTGTATAGCTCTAAAATTCTAACAGCACCTAATACACACTCCAGGCTACATTAGTGTCAGAAACAAGGGACACTGAGAATCGATTGTGTGATAGGTGTGTGTCTGTAAAGACACACAAGCTCCTGCAATCAAGTGGGTTGCAGGTAAGGATGGCAAGACTGTCAGTCACAGTGAATAAAAATAGTCTGAATGGGAATTTTTGTAGTGTTGGTTTTTTCTTGAATTAATTGATTACATTGTTTGCCTAATACAGTAGGTTATTTCTGCAATGGCAATGATACATAAATCCAACTAAAGTATATTTCAGTGTGGCCTATGGCTCTTTTAGTTGATCAATAAGCCCTTAGCCTAAAGAATACATAATACGCTACACTTGTTTGTCTTATAATCACAATTTCAACCAGTTTCATTGTAGTACAAAAACTAGACAGCAGGGGTAGTTGTTGCATTAACCGCTGCTGTCGTCTCGCGGTATTTCCGTACCTCCGTCGGCGGCGACTTTTAGGAGATGGCGGCCAGAGGTGGTTTTCAGTCGGCCCCTACGGGAGGTGGTGGAGGAGGAATGGGACCTGGGCCACCCGTACCTGGTGGAGGACCTGGCATGGGTCCGGGTACACCCTCTGGGAGAATGGGACCCTCATCGGGCGCGCAGAATCACATGTACCGCTCCCCGATGCCCGGGCCTGGATACCCGGTAAGCTATCTCTCCATCGGTGCTGACGCGTTACCCTGCCAGCAAGAACAAAGCCCTTCGTCTCGCTTTGTGAGGCGGCTAGGCTTAGCTAGCTAGTAAGCTTAGCAACGTGGATGCTGTCTTGTATTAGTTTGGGGCGCTGTCAGTATTGGGTATATTCATTGTTGCAAAATTGTGGTTTGTTTGGGCTAGTTGGCTTTTTAGTTAAATGCGCATAACAATGTACTATGTGCCTTTGAATCCGCCTAACCCCCACCTATGGTTACTGTATCGCTAATTTGGCTAGTCAGTTACCCTTGCTTTTCGCTTAACAGCTTCACAACCCGAAGGTTTAGCTTTAAATAAAATAATGTAACACATATGGATGACACGAACGTAGATTTAGATCAGATATTTTCCAACATCGCAATTATCATCGTGCACGGCATCAGAATTCGAAAGTTAAAAGAAAGCATACACGCGCCTTATCCCCTCGTCTGGCTCAATAATCGTTCTGCAAAAAGAACATATTTAATCTCGTGCAAGATCTTAATCGAAATGCAATATACTCCTATTTAATCTTAATCGACCAAGAAGACATGGCGTTTTCAGTAAAGTACTTCTTTCACTGCACAACAGTAAAGACAAAACATCAGAAGCATAAATTAGTAATACAGTAACAATGCATAACTAAAAGCAATTGTATTCACTAAATGAATGGGATGACGTATAGTGTGTTTCATGGATGTGTAAATGAATGCTCAATTTGCATATAAAAAAAATTCTCTACTATTACTATATTTTTCAGCATAGAACCATAGTTTAAAATGGTCCTTCCCATATACTTTGAAAGTTTTTTGGTGTTGGTCTAGTCTATGGTAGTTTAAGAAGTATTTGCGTGAGAGTTGAGAAACCTTCAGGCACCACTGTCACCCTTTCTGTTTTTTGAAATGTATTATTTATTGTTTTAACCTCCAAATTTCAGTACAGGAACCATTGGCACATTGACTACATTCATAGCATCTCAGAGGCTCAGTCCTCATTAGTTTCTATCTTAATCATCATTTTGGTTGGGCTACTTTTTATTATCCTGGCCTGCCCAACTATTAATCTCGGCTACATTTTTGCTGAGATTATAGTCTGGAAACCCTCTTCACTTTAGCGTTTGCACAGCCACCCTGCTAACAGACCAATCAGGGTGGCTAAGTACGATAAGGTTGAAGTTAATTGTGTGTTTCGAAAGGTGGTAGAGCTAGATAAAACAATACACTCTGTTTGCTGGTTGAAACTGTGTCTGACTTCCAAGTATTTTGTAAGTATATTCTAATAATCTGTATAGAATTAGCTGCTAGCACTTCTATTGTTTTGCCTAGCACTGACTTGGCCAAGCTGGGTTTGGCCACAAAGGCCGTCAGCTGTGTAAATTAGCTTATTTCCAGGCCAATTAGTGAGTTTATATTCTTCTACTGATACTGAGCTAAATAGATGGGAGAAGCCTGGACTCAGACTTCCTGTTCAGCAATATATGTGTAGCTAGCTAGCATTACAAAGCCAGCAGTAGGCGCCAGTGACTGCAATAAGACAAGGATAAGGAAGTCTTCCTGTGGAAGACAGTGAATGCAATAAGACAGGGACAAAGAAATCTCCCCGTGGAAGTCACCTGAAGGAGTCAAGTTACCCATTGACACAAGACTAAGTACCCCACCGACATTTATTATATTAACTATTATCATGCGTTTCTCCTTTATTCCTGTACTAACATGTACTCACAGAACACAGACACCGCTCGCGGCCTAGATATAGAGATCCATCCGTCCTGCTTCACCCACCCTGATCCTTTACCACACACCTAGTTGCAGCCTGTGGTCTCTGGAACTGGCTGTCAAGAAAACAGAGACCATCTCGGCCTATCCCTTCCTTCAGTCTCTACATTTCCTGGCCTTGACAGAAACTTGGATCACTCCAACCAACACGGCCACTCCAGCGGCTCTTTCAGCTGCTTATTCCTTCTCCCACACACCCAGACCATCTGGTCGGTGAGGTGGAACAGGACTTCTCATCTTTCCAAAATGGACCTACTGTGCTCTCCCTCACCTGTCCATATCGTCCTTTGAGTTCCATGCTGTCTCAGTCACCCGTCCTGCTAAACTCTCCATCGTTGTCATCTACCGTCCCCCAGGCCAGTTCAAGGACTTCCTGGATGAAATGGATGTCCTCCTGAGATCCCTTCCTGAAGATGGCACTCCACTCACACTACTGGGTGACTTCAACATCCCTCCAGAGAAACTTCGCTCACTGGAGTTTCTTAACTTCTTTTCCTCATTCAAGCTCGCACTTTCGCCTTCCCCTCCAACACACAGAGCAGGAAACCTCCTGGACCTTGTTTTCACCAGGTCCTTCTTGGCTAGCACACTCTCGGTCACCCCTCTTACAGTGTCTGACCATCACTTCATCTCATTTTTCCTCTCCCTGAATCCTCTCTTTGCCCACACCCCTAAAAACCCTCTCCCCCTCCTCTCTCCTCTGTCGCACTCTCTCTACTACCTTCAACCGAAGAATACTCTTCCTTGTCCACAGACACCGCAGCCCCCAGTGTGATCATCTCCACCTACCTCATGGCTCTCTGAACCCCAACAAAAACGGCATGGCGATCTCTCTTCCTACCACTGCTTCCTCTCCATATTCACCTCCTCTGTTTCTGCAGCCAAAACTACATTCTACCAAGCCTAATTCAACTCCTCCGCTGCTGATCCTGGGAAGCTATTCTGTTTTCCACCCTCCTCACCACCCCCCCCCCGCCACCATCATCACTATCACCTGACGACTTCGTAACCTTTTTCGCAAAGAAATTGAATGACATTAGCAGCACAGGGTGTAGGATGGTCTAGTGGTCTGGGTGTTTGACTCTCAGCCGGAATGTTGTTGGTTCGAACCCCAGAGTTGCTGGACTACCTGCAAGCATCCTTGGGCAAGATGTCAAACCCCAATTGCTCCCGGTGGTTGGGTGCTCCGTGCATGGGTAAGTCGCTTTGGAGTAAAGCGTCTGCCAAATGCCGTAAACGTAAACATTCGCTTCACCGTCGACTACCTGTTATAAAACATCGGCCTGCAACCTAAATGCTTTCTGCCCCCTCTCCACGGAGGAAGTCCAGACTCTCAGTGTCCAATCGGGCTACCACCTGTTCCCTGGACCCTATCCCCACAACCTTCTACCATTCCTCACCTCGCTAATCAACTCTTCTTGTCTTCAGGCTTTGTCCAAGAAACCAGCCCTTAACGCAGCACTCCAGTGTGCTAACTAACTGAAAATGCAGTGGGAGCATAAAAATGGAATATGGAAATGGAACAAATTAAGTTCTGGAATATGCCAAATTCAGTCCTTTTAATAATATTGTGAGATGGTAATTATGGCAGTCTTTTTGTCTATGGTTATGGATAAAGATGGTAAGATTGTATGTTGGTTTAGCCTCGACCAGCAGAAGCACTTCATGTGCTTGCTGCTTAGATACTCACTTTCTCAGAAACAAATTTCCTGTGAAAAGATGTTCCATCTTTTTTCTTTTCTATCTGTCCTTGACTGCTGGGCTCTCAAATTGCAGCAGGCTTTCACAATAAAAGCGAGAACCCCCATACTCTGAATACTGCTACATACTAGAGAATCGTGATTGTTTCCATGCAAACCAAGGTTGCAGTGATAGGCTATTCAATGAAAAGGACTAAAATGGAAAAGTGGATTTCCAGCCCACAGGCTTTGTTTTGTTTTTCCAAGTGTGGGTGTGAAGTTATAGACTGTGGCAAGGCAGTTTTAACAAAACATTATTTGAAATTGTCTCTCCTAATCTTGGCACATTTTGTAGCTCGCTTTTGCAAGCTTCATAGTTGACCAAATTAAAGGAAAAAATAGCATAATCAAGATATTTTAGGCATATGCGCTAAAATATAATGTATATTCTCCATATATGCAAAAATATTTTGTTGGTCTATTATAGTGACCTGATATTGCAGTCAGAGGTGTGTTGTATACTTACTAGTAAGCTGTGTCATGCACAAGAGGAGGGTTATCAACCCACATTGTAGCCAAGTCTCGTCCTCCACCTGTTGCTGTGTGGAGGTGGGAGTGGCTTTGCTTCTTGGCACATAACAGTTGTACATCTCTCTCTTTTGCGCTTGAAGAGGAGAAACAGGAGAGCAACGAGTTGTCCTTTAGCTGTCTTTCTTAGCTGCAGTAATGCAGACACATACGCAAAGCCGCCTGTTTGACTTTTTGGCACATGGCTTGGTGAGTTGACAGATGGTATTGAGTGTTTTGTGGTGAAAAAGTCATGGCCAGCTAGATAACTTGTTTGTTTTGTTTTTAGTAGCTGGTGTGCAAATGTATCTGTCTTACTAGATGGTGGGATTTTGATTGAAACCTGCGCAGTTTGCGTGTAGCATTGGTTATTAATGATAAATACATTTGTCCAGCTGTAGTCTCTTTTTTTTTTTTCTGAGCATAGGCATTTTCATTCTTTGCTAAATAGCAATTTGATGTATTTGTTTGTCTTTCACCCAAACTAACCCCAGCAGGACAATGTTCATATTATGTCACCATGGCTAGATGAAAATGTTAAACATTTGTACTTGACTTAGATTTTTTCTGTTAAGCTTATCACATACACTGACCTTGAAAAACCCTTAATTTGCTTAACTAAATTGAGGTTCCCCGATTATTTAGCCTAGCTTACACTGAATTGTTAACATGTGGGTTCTTTTACTTAATCATGCTTGTCTTTTGGAGGATATATACTGTGCATACACACACACATACATATGCATACATTCTCTTACTTTTAGAGCAAGTTGAAATTTGTCTTTCCCTATCCAGAGACCTGGTATGCCCCCATCCAATCGTATGACCCCACAGGGACCAGCTATGGGACCCCCTGGGTATGGCAACAGTCCTGTTTCCCGCCCAGGAATGCCGGGGGTGATGGATCCATCTCGCAAGAGGCCTGCCCCCCAGCAGATCCAACAAGTTCAGCAGCAAAACCGCAACCAGCAGTAAGTTCCAATGCGTATTCTGGTATTAAGTGTTGTGTCACTGCTGTTTGTGTAAAGAATGTGACACATCTGTTCAATTCAATCTATGTCAAGGGAATGTGGCAACCCTTTCTTCAACACCGAATACATTTTCTTTTTTGTGTTTTTTACAGCACAAAGAAGAAGAAGATGGCAGATAAAATTCTACCTCAAAGGGTAAGTATTAACAAACGTTTACACACAGAGGTCATTTCACTTGACCCTGTGTGTTTGAGAGAGAGACAGACTTTGCAAATGGGCCAGTGTAATGCTGTACATTCTCACCTATAAAGTGTGTGTATGTATGTATTTATTTATTTATTATTATTTTTTAAAGTTAATGAAAGTAAAATGTATAAAAATGATTTTATTATAAAATATATTTAGTATTTGTGTGTTGCCACTTCAATGTCTACCTCCTATGATATAAGAATGGTACTTTGTTTTGGGTTGAACAATGCCCTTGTTAAAAATAAATGGTAGTCATGAGTACAATAACGGCACATACCCGCATTCGCACACTGGCGTATTTGTGTGAAGTATATTATAGCCTTCACGCTGAGTCTGGCAAAGAAAATGCCAAACTAATTGGATTGAGTGTGGTTCATTCTAAGTTCACTTATGTAGTTTGTGTTTTATTTCTTCCCTTTCCATGGTCACTGCTGCAATATTACTTCAGGGTTGTAGTAGTCGTTATTCTCAAAGTTCTTATGTTTGTGTGTCCTGTGTTAGATCAGAGAACTGGTCCCAGAGTCTCAGGCCTACATGGATCTTCTTGCCTTCGAAAGAAAGCTTGATCAGACCATCATGCGTAAGAGACTGGATATCCAGGAAGCTCTCAAAAGACCCATCAAGGTAATTAGCCATTAATGGATAGAGTTAATGACTTGATACAATAATATGTTGCAAGCGTTAAAAATAACAGAAGTTAATTGGACTTATTTAAACTAATGCTGTTTCTCTGCTTGGTTGGCTTGTAGCAAAAGAGAAAGCTTCGCATTTTTATATCCAATACCTTCAACCCTGCCAAGCCTGATGCTGAGGATGGTGAAGGCACAGTTGCTTCATGGGAGCTGCGTGTTGAGGGTCGTCTGCTGGAAGATGTAAGATTGACGGATGGGATAATTTCTATATGCTACCTGGGTGTGCAGTATTATGTGGTTGCAAAATGCTTCCATTACTGTTGTAACTGCATATCTGCTCTCCAAAACTTGTAGTTTTTGTATTTTTCTGTTTTATTGTGCCACCTCTTCAAATTGCATAATTCAACATCTAATTGGAACAAACCTTTTTCATTTGACCAAAACAATTTGATATGAATTCTTACGACATTGGTTTGCACTGTGGTGAACCTGTGATGATGTTTTCAGACAGCTGTGTCAAAGTATGAAGCCACTAAACAGAAGAGGAAGTTCTCTTCCTTCTTTAAATCTCTCGTTATTGAGTTGGACAAGGATCTGTACGGTCCTGATAATCACCTAGTTGAGGTAAGATTATACTATCTAAATAAGTATTTAAAAATGATTGCCTTTTGGTTTCCTTTCAATTCTATTACTTTGTCATCCTTGTCATCTGGATTGTAACAATTATATTTGTGGAAGTTGATCTCAACCCATATATCTTAAGGAAGAAATAGCATTCGTTATTGGAGATGCATGTTATAGGTCTCTTACAGTAGGGTGTGTACTGCAAACTCACTACATTGATAGGCAATAGTATTGATCTAGTCATACATGAATAGTTTCTCTTTATTTGTCATTGTGCCATTACAGTAACTTGAAATGCAATGTAAAATGTTGTGCCTATTTTGCTGCTAACTAGTGGCACAGGACAGCCACCACCCAGGAGACTGACGGTTTCCAGGTGAAGAGGCCAGGGGATGTGGGTGTCCGCTGTACCGTATTGCTCATGTTGGACTACCAGGTAAATTTCTGTACTGTTGTTTACCTCAAGTACTTTATAAAGACTTGGTCACCCTACTGCCGTAGTTTAAATCAAACTGTCCTCTGGCCCCACAGTAGTAGTGATCATATATTAACCCTCATATGGTTTTAGTCCTTTAATGTGATCTTGTATCTCTCAACAGCCTTCATCTATTGCTTATCGTTCTCTGTGTGCACTCTAACAGCCTCCCCAGTTCAAGTTAGACCCCAGACTGGCCCGCATGCTGGGAATCCACACTCAGACCAGGCCAGTCATCATCCAGGCCCTGTGGCAGTATGTCAAAACCCACAAGCTCCAGGACCCCCATGAGCGAGAGTTCATCAACTGTGACAAATACCTGCAGCAGGTTAAGATAATCCCTCTTATTTCATTTGAGTGCTACTGTATGAAAAAGCTTTTCCAGTGTGACTAATTTTCTGGCATAGAAAGTTTGTAAAAGAAATCGATGTCGGGAGTTTGAGCTGCTCCCATCTGGGAAATGAAAGCAAATGGTTACAACGTACATTGTATTCTGTATAAATTGCTCTCCATTGTGACTAAACGCTGGTGTTTTGTAGATCTTTGAGACTCAGCGTATGAAGTTCTCTGAGATCCCACAACGTTTGCATGCCTTGCTGATGCCACCAGAGCCCATCATCATAAACCATGTCATTAGGTAAGACTTGTTTTATCCCATGATCAGAACAGTCTTTGTAAGGAATTTAACTTAACATTTGCAATACAATAAAGACAAATATCCAAACAAAACTCCTACTGAAAACAAAAACATTCAGCAATTCTTTGCAAGATCTGTTAATCTTGCATCATTATTCTGCAGTCTCAAATCTGTCAGTTTATTACCCTGTGGGTGCTTGTAAGTACGGGTAATCTACTGTAGAAACTATTTATTTCTGTCGTCTCGCATTGATTCATCTATTTGTATTGAATGTTTGCATAGATTGTGGACTGAATTAATTTATTTTAATAAATTTGTAATTGAGTAACCGGTGCCATAACAACACACTACTAATGTTCTGAAACCGCTCCCTTCCTCCTTTACAGTGTGGATCCTAATGACCAAAAGAAGACAGCCTGCTACGATATTGATGTGGAAGTGGATGACACCCTGAAAACACAGATGAACTCCTTCCTGCTGTCCACAGCCAGTCAGCAAGAAATAGCTGGCCTGGATAACAAGGTACAAAGCCACACCAATCTTTCATATGCTGTGGAAGATGTATACATAATAAATAATAGTAATTTGTTTAAGGTGTTTTATGTTAACTATATCAGCAGCTATAGCCAGAGTGACCCTCCCAGTAATTATTGATATAAATAACAGTATGGGTATCTCAGGATGGAGCTTATAGGATTTTATCCAACTTTTATTATTGATAAAATGGTTTTATTTTTTATTATTTCCAATAATAAGCAACAGTCATTGTAATGTGCCAGAGAATGTTGGACTTTCTCATTGTCTGAAATGTTTACTGAGAGGGTTGTTTAAAAAAAAAAAGAAATCCTAATCTATTCATTTTAATTGTAGTGTTTTGCATGGTAGTAAGACATCAAATGTTCGTTCCTCTTTGTTTTTAACTGTAAATGTAGAACAAGCGCTTATATTATGTATTATGAAGGGTATAGAGAGAAAAGATGAACAGACAACCACTGTGCAGCCACTTTTCACATCAAAACTTGCCTGCCCCATAACATTATCTGCCGCTGGCTGATAAACGTTATTTACAAATTAAAATGTGAAATGCTGACCGTCCTGAAATGGCCTCCGTAGTATTGGCTACGGAGCAGAGCACAGCTTTAGCCCCCTCATTAGTGCCACATTCACAAATATCTGTTAAATATCCAATTTCTCTAACTTCACTGTGGCTTTCATTATTACAACTGCTGTGACATTTTGCAATGTTTTAAGCGATGTAGCCTACAAATATTATTATAGATGCGGTGGCCTAAAGTCAGCTAGACAATATATAATTAATCACATTTGTCCCCAACTGGACAGGGCTGTGAATTTCTTTTAAAATTATTAAAATGTTACCCTCAGTGTTCTAAATTCTCTAAATGACCGATGGCCTTCAGATTTTTGTTATTGGTAAAAGAACTGTTCATGACCGAACATATTCGGATAACATGACCTCTGTAATGCTTACTCTTAAGGATGGAGACTGGTATGTTTTTTCAGGTGGTTAAAAGTCTTTATCTTCCTTTACTGCTTTGTAGATTTTTGTGCCAAGCTAGGTTACAAAAACAACCCCCACCACCCATAAAGATGAAGGCCGTAATTCTCGCAACACAATTCGTAGGCTTAATGGGAGAAAAATGACTCCCTTTTTGTGGTGTGTTTTTATAAACTGTCCAGTGGTATTCAATTCTGAGTGTTAGAAACATCTCCATTTCTTTAAATTGCTTGCTGTCAGCTAGCCAATTCAAAAGTGAGTTGGGTCTTCCTGACCTCCCTCTAGCAGCTGTTACCTTGGCTTTGCATGCTGTAATCACATTGATAAGGCATGAGACCACTCCCCTGACAGTTTGCACTCTGTAGTCTTTGTTTTAATGAAGGAACAATGTTAGTTTGGAAGGCTATATAGCTTATAATGCATTGTTATTTTGTGTGAGACTATACACTGGATTTTTGTTTATTGTCTTTAGATCCATGAGACCATTGAGACCATCAACCAGCTGAAGACCCAGAGAGAGTTCATGCTGAGTTTTGCCAGAGACCCTCAGGGCTTTATCAATGACTGGCTGCAGTCACAGTGCAGGGACCTCAAGGTGAGCTTATGACTCTAAAGGAGGCTATAGATTTCTGTAAATGTTGACAACAAAGTAGAAACTACTTTGCTAGTAGCAAGCCAACTCGTAGCTGTGTAACCCATTGTCAAACAATTTAACAAAGTTATAGAATCTGTGCTAGTTGTAGAGACTGGTTAAATCTCTGCCAATCTTAATTTAGGCATGTTTATAGCCAACTTGCAAATCAATGACGAATCTAACTGCATCCGTGTTGTCTAAAATATTCTGCTTCATGGTTATGTGTTGCATTCCAGGGTTTGCTTACGGAAAGGCTGGGGCTCTGTTATGTAAGGAAATTGGGGGGGGGGGACTTGTGCACAAAGGCCCTATAAAAACATGGGATAGTTATGTTAGCTAGGCCATAACTCTCAAAGCTAGCTCATAAATAGACTATTTTATTTTACTGGTCTTCTGCTGAAGGCAGCCTTGCTCTGAACTCTATTTAGTAAACCATTTGTACTGTCACCTGGTGACCTGATAATCTTCATATACTGTTTGCTCTATTGATTCTTGGGAAGGGTTCAAACGGCAGCCTGAACTTACAAGATATTTAATTCAGTCCAAATCACCAATCACTGGGCTACACTACGCATATGTTGAGACATGTCCTTTGAAATCTGTACCAAGCTAACACAACTAAAGACAATGTTAATCTACTTTTGCCTGACTTTATCTGGATTTGACCTCAACGGAAACCTTTCTAAACATTGCTTGTTATGTTCTTATTAATAACAATAATAAATGATATTGCGATAAGCCTATGGCATTGCTGAGGAATGTTTTTGGAGTTTAATTCTCTTTTTCCTTGTTAGACCATGACTGATGTGGTTGGAAATCCAGAGGAGGAGCGAAGAGCTGAGTTCTATTTCCAACCTTGGGCCCAGGAAGCTGTGTGTCGTTACTTCTACTCCAAGGTAACTTCACTAACTTGTTTGTCCTTGCCTGTGGTGACTACTCAACTCACTTACTAAACGTACTCAATGTATTCCAATATGTTTTTTTACCACATTTGTATGGACAAGCTTCTTTGGTTTGACTTTCTGAAGCTCATTTGACCTCCCCTGGTGAATTGTATCTATGATTAATCTTTGCATTGTTTTTGTTTTCTGTTGCAGTGTTGTCTGATTTTATTAAACGTTTATCTCTTTGGAAATTACTTTCAGGTGCAGCAGAGGCGGCAGGAATTGGAGCAGGCGCTTGGCATCAGGAATACTTAAAGAATTTTATAGGTGCCAAGCAGTAGAAGAGTAGTGCTGTGCTTTTGGGGAACACTAGTGTAAGTGTGCGTGGGGTGTTTAAATGAATGTGCCCAGACAATAAGTGATCCTATGCGTTTACTGTTTGATAAGGATGTCTTATTTTAACCCAGCAGTACAGTCGCTACATCCTCTTCTTTTTGTTCTTTTTTTATATATATACATGTTTCTCCCTATTCAGTGTTAGACAAATTATTTTCTTTACATTTTCAGTCTATGCCTTACCTGAGAGCATTCCTTTAATCATGATAGATTGTGCCTGATTGACAAAATAACTGATTGTGCACCAATAAGGTTGGGCGTTTTTTTTTTTTTTTTTTTGGTGATATAAAGGTGTACGTAAATTGATTGGACAGTGTTGATTCTGCCATGGGGTCCCATTCTTATTTTTAAAACAGATTTACAATATACACTCCCCTTATCTATATTGAATAATATGTTTGTAACTAATGATGCTACTTGCATTGGCTGTCAGTTGTCCTACATTTTTGTTTGTTTCCACTGTATGTGCCACAATCTTTTGTAATATGAGGTTCTCTATCTTCAAGTTGTAGTTCTTGACCATGGCAGAGTATACACTATTGTGACAAAGCAGTTTTGTATTGCTTAGGGTGCCATTCTATATGAAATTTCATGTTTTTAAATATTGGTTTAAAAAAAAATTCTTTGAATTTCAAATATTGTCAGTACTTGTTAGCTAGTACAATATATCATGGAAGTAGCTAGTATGAGTACCTCTAGTCTATTTAGATTTGTACATACTGAGCAAAAAGTGAAAGTTGATGTGAAGTAATGCTATATTGGTTTTCCAGGCAGATCATTCTATTAACTCTGTCATTGCTCAGATAGCTGACTCAATATTTATAATAATTGGCCTTCACTCAGAGCCCACTGGTTTAGTTCTCAATAAAATGACAGTAATAGTCACATTTGTTGAATCCCTGCTCGGTAGGGCAACAAGTGCTAGTGAGCTGACTGTGGTCGTATAAGGTCTCTTTTAGATTTGTGCATATGAATTATGCACAAAGAAGCCATATAGCTACACTTGAAGAAGTTTGGTGCATAGTTGCACATGAGTTTGGTCCTAACCAAGAAATTCAGCTTCACAAGCCCGCTGAGAACATGTAACCTAGGCATAATCTCACACAGGCTATGTAAACATAGGTGGACAGTTCTTTGGTATTATAATTTAGCTAAAAATACACTAATGTTTTGGGGCTGAAGTTGACAACCTTTATTGGTACCACTAGGGTATAGGAGTCAAAAAATGCTATAGTATTATTTGGATCTTTACACTTTTTCATGGACCAAACCTATTTTTCTGTATGTTTGAATCTTATGTTATAAATAAAGAATATCTGAATATCTGTTTGCATGTTCTTTGACTTTGTGTGGGTTTTTATCGTTACAGAAAATGTCAAATTGTATTTTATGTGCCATTGAAGTAAGAGGAAGGCGTGTCTCAGATGTGTGCGGTGTATAAATACATTTTGTCTCAAGTTCAACTCGTCTTCGCACCGGGAGCACAAGCCTGAAAGCTGCACAGCCTAGAAGGTCACACATGGCAGCGCCAAAGAAAATCTGCGTTGTTGGCTCTGGTAATTGGTGAGTGGTGATTTTTCAAAATGACTTCTGGAAGCAAGCAAGATAGGGTACGGGCAGTTAATGTACGTTATTAGGTGGCAGTAATCCCTTAGAGTAAATTGTTTATGTTTGACATATATCGGCTTATTTGTCTTTTTATAAAGGTACACACGGTGGAACAGGTGTCTGTCTTTGGTCTTGCCCGGCAGTTTGTTAGTTGTATAATTTGACAGCCATGACACTCTTGAGACTGTCAGAAACAGGCTAGTAGGCTATGTTGCAACCTGACAAAATAACGGACTTTAACTGTTCTGCCAGTGCCAATTATTTTAATATTAAGGCTAATTAGTAAACTGACTATTACACCGACGACAGACTTTTATGCAGTAGCTTATCTATCAAGCCATGAAATGTTCTGTTCCTTTATTGAATATTTGGTGCCACTGCCGGCCACTACTACGCTACAAAGTTTTACTTTGATGTTTTACGTGTGTGTGTGTGTGTGTGTGTGTAAATACACAAAATTACACCCACAGCTGCCCTAGCTGCTGCAGTGCGTCATTGAGAGCCGTTCAGGCAACTCTCATTGACACACTATCAATGTCTTGTCTTCAGGGGCTCTGCCATTGCCAAGATCGTCGGTGCCAACGCAGAGAAATATGACAAGTTTGACACCACTGTGAACATGTGGGTTTTTGAGGAGATGATTAATGGCCGTAAACTCACTGAAGTTATCAACACAGACCATGAAAACTTAAAATATTTGCCTGGTCACAAGCTGCCCCCCAATGTGGTAAGCACACTTGGCAACTTTTAAGAATGCAATACAATAATGCCTGTTGGTCTGCAGTCGTACAATATAACTAGCTAATGTAATTAATAGCCTATGTCAGATATGCTAGAATTATTTCTTCCCCATCTCAGTTGGCTGTCCCAGACCTGGCTGAGGCTGTTAAAGGAGCTGATATCCTGATATTCGTGGTTCCCCACCAGTTTATTACCAGAGTGTGTGACACCATCAAAGACCACATCAAGAAAGAGGCCATTGGATTATCTCTCATAAAGGTATTCAGCTGCACTCCAACCAATTTTGGATACGACTTCCAGGCTGCCTTCTTTGCTTCCCTGACAGTTCCCCTACTTCTCCTCTAAAATACGTGTATGTGGGGTTGAAATTGAAGTCCTGTCCATTGAAGTTAGCCTATGTAAATTCATACTACTGTATATTGTACATCTGAGAAGAATAAGAATATTTGTACTGGAAGGGTCAGGGTTCAGGGGTTCACAGATGTGGTCACTCCTGCTATAAACCCATATTTCTTACTGCTGTGAGTAAGGCAGTGAGACATTGGAATATGCATTTACATTATGTGCATGTTTGAGGATCAATGTATTATTTGTTGACCATGTGTGTCCTAGGGTGTAGATGAGGGTCCCGATGGGCTAAAGCTGATCTCAGAGGTAATCCGTGAAAAGCTTGGAATCAACATGGCAGTTCTGATGGGAGCTAACATAGCCAACGAAGTGGCTGAGGAGAAGTTTTGCGAAACAACTATTGGTACTTCGAACCGATATGGTTACTTCCTTCGTTTATTCCAACGTCAGATAGTCACTGATTATTTACAACATTGAAATGTACATTTGTTGGGTTCCTATTTTGTTTTTGATGGATCCCATAGATTAATAATATTCTAAATGGCATTGTCTGAACTAGGTTTTAATTAAGACTTTTTTTTCATAGGTTGCAAGAGCAAAGCCCATGGACCAATGTTAAAAGAGCTGATGCAAACCACAAACTTCCGTGTAACTGTGGTGGAAGAGTCTGATGTGGTTGAGATCTGTGGAGCTCTCAAGGTTAGCAGTACACTTCATTTACTTTATGTGGAAATAGATTTCACATACCAAATTGATGATATTGTCAAGAAGCCTAGAGTAAAACAATTGAAGTTGCTTACAGAATGTTGCTCACAGAAGGCTTGTGAAATAACCACTATCCACAGTTGTATGTCACAATTTGTGACACAACTGTGGATAGTGGTTATTTAAGTTTAATTACATGTGACAACTCTTCATATTAAGGGTCATGTTACTTTTTTTGGATATTGTAGAACATTGTGGCAGTGGGGGCAGGTTTTTGTGATGGCCTGGGATTCGGCGACAACACCAAGGCAGCAGTGATTCGTCTCGGCCTGATGGAGATGATTGCCTTTGCAAAGATTTTCTGCATAGACTGCCCTGTTTCCCCTTCCACTTTCCTGGAGAGCTGTGGGATTGCTGACCTCATCACCACCTGCTATGGTGGACGCAACCGCAAGATCGGGGAAGCATTCGCTAAAACAGGGAAAGTAAGAGGGAAAACTCACTTCACTTCGACTTCGGTTTTAATGTATGTTAATGTTTTTTTTGTGTGTATACAATTAATGTACTGTTAATTCGAAATGTATTGTTTTGATCCTATTAAAATAATATGACTTATTATATAATACTTCTGTCACATCTCTGAAAACAATCTGTTCTTAGACCATCGAGGAGTTAGAGATAGAGATGTTGAATGGTCAGAAGCTTCAGGGTCCAGCAACTGCTTCTGAGGTCAACCATATTCTGAAACACAAAAACATGGTGGACAAGTAAGTAGCATCAATATGCATGTTCATAAACATACTGTACCACTGTTTACATCAGTGGAAAGGCATTCATAATGTTCCTTAACGCAGCTGAGTTTGAAAAGGAGTTTGGCTCGTGACCTTCTGAACCTTGCTGTACTTAGGGCTAAAACACATAAATCCCAATGCCAAATACCGGTACGATATATTACATCTTCAGCATCACTGTCTTTCTTTCCTCAGGTTTCCTCTCTTCAATGCAGTTTACCAGATCTGCTTTAACAGTCACCCAGTTTCAGAATTCATCAGCTGTTTGCAGAACCACCCAGAGCATATGTAGCTGGCTGGCTGGATAATGGACACTTGAAATTGACTTTTGCATGAGAACTACCCCTGGTAAATACAAAACTGTGCCCCTCAACTCTCCTCTATTGCCTGAAAAGATTCAGTTGAGAGACCATCCTCAGCTGTTCCATAATTTGCCAACAGTAAAACTACTGCTACAAACACCACTGTGTGTTTATAATTATGTCCTAAGGGATCTTTTTGGTTATGTAATTAGTCATCAGAAAGTAAAGTATAATAATTACTTTAATTGGCACTGTGTTTTTATAAGTGCTTTGACATGATTTTAACATTTGTTTTTTATTAACCAGTTCTTTTTAAACTAAATTATGATACTTAAGGAAATATCTCATTTTTCTTATCTAACAGTCCCATATCATAAAATATCTATTGATAGGAATGGTTGGCTACTTTCTTTTACTTTTTCTAAATTTGACTCTTTAAATGGCATGATGTGTCTTACTTACCTAATGACATTTGCTAACAAACACACACACACACACACTCTACAGTCAGTGTAACCTGACCACATTAAAACTAAGCGGCTACCCTAAGCTATTCACCTTTACCATTTTGTAGTGTCCACTTTACCCTTTCTCTAATGTACTTCAAGATAATGACGAGCAAATGTCCAACATGGATTGTGGAAGGGAATTAATTTTGGTGTGATTATTAATGTCTTTATTATCAAGTAATTATTTTACTTAACTATTTTCTATCTTATATGTAAATGGGGATGAAAGTGATGAGGTTAAGGAGACGATTATTTAAGGTCATGAGTTCATTCTTCCCATGAGCCAGTGTGTGTCCCATTAACTGGCATGTGCCCTGTGGTTTAGACACTGTTAATACATAGTTCGATGCACTGAACCCTATCTGCTTAACAAAATTGCCACTGTGTTTTTAGGATTGGTTAGTATAGATATTGGTTATAGCTACCTTGGCCTGTCTATAATTATCTCATCTTCCTTTTTCAAACTATATGCAACCTGACTTCCTCTGGATTAAAGCTCACTTAAAAAAACCACAACGGTTTCCTGATGAAAATGATTTGAACATGAAGTTACCGAATTGGATCCTGTTATGAGTGGATACCCTGGCTGACATCCCTTGCATAGTTTTTGAGTCAACTGCTCTGAGATTTCTAATAATAACGTTCTCCAATGGGCAAAGGTGCATCTATAATTAGAGAGTTGACATTGGAAATAACTGCAGCTGCCTCATCACTGATATTAGAAAATAAGAACTTCACAAGTGGGCAGATTAAACTTATTCAGTCTGTTTTTACATTGCATATTAAGTTGAATGTATTTTAGTTGTTTTCCCCATGTCTATTTTCTGATTCTAATTCATATTTCTGGTGTGCATTGAATAACGTATTTTTTTAAATTAACAAGCATCATATCACCTGATAGATCTCCTTACAAATATAGTTGTAAGGAGAAAGACTTTTGACAAAGGTCAAGCAATATTGCGGCTCATATTATATTTGTAATACTCTCAATAGCCACTTGGTGGTGATATAGTTACAATTGTTCATAACTCGCCTCGGCGTTATCTTTAGTGATCCGAAGCATTTGTAGAGTAACGTATAAATAAGGTTGTAGCCGATATGAACAAAACTGCTATAAAATTACACTTGTATTAAATTGTAGGATTCGACTACACCCTATTATGCTAAACGAGCTCGGGTATTACCGGTCACACACCATCACTTTAGGGTGGAAGGTTGGGCCCGCCTTTACTTCCTCGATCCAACTCCTTGCTCAAGGCAGTTCTGTGTTGCATCTAAACCGGCGCAGAGGTGGGTGGGTGAGTGAGACGGTAAACTAGTTTCGTACTTCCTTAACGTTTCTTGGGGTTAGAAGCAGATTGAACTTTCTGAAGATATCACACTGAAGTATGGCTGCTCTATCAGCCTGGTTTTGGAACGAACGGTTTTGGCTGCCACACAATGTAACATGGGCGGACCTCGCGGACCCAGCTCCAGGGGTGGAGTATCCTAAACCTGGACACTTGCTTTCTGCCTTGCCGCTGGCGTTGGGTATTTTTGCAGTGAGACTTATTTTTGAGAGGTTTGTATATAATTTGTTTTTGAATTTTTAATAATTGTATTACATTTGAGCCACATCAGTTAACTACTTTTGTTGAACCAAATGACCTTTAAAGTTTGAGGTAACATAACCTCAATATCTATTTTTGTGCTTTTAGTTTACAATAGCTACTTTAATTTTCTATATACCGGGTATATGTATTTTATAAAGTAGTGCTAGTGGTGCCAGTGCCTTGCCCAGAGTGACTGGGAACTGGGAAGTAACAAGTAGTCTGGGCTAGCCCAGACTACTACTACAAGAGAGGTAATATACCTTTGTGTGTTGTTGTTGTTTTTTTTATGTTAGGACCCGATATTTTGATGAGCTTGGTCCACCTGATGTACTACAGTAAATAAACGAACATACATAGGTCACTTAGACATAATAAATTAGAATGTATCACATTGACTTTCCCATGTGTCGTCAGCCTGTTGCGTAAAGATGGATGTTACCTTATTCCTAGCTGAAAATGTGCTCAGTACAGATACATCCCCAATCGCCATGTGTTGAATGTAAAGAAATTGCCAAATGGGGCAACAATAAGCACATTTCCAGATTGGTTTACATCTAAAGCGTAGAAGAAGAAGTGTTGCTTAAGTGTTTAGACTAGGTTAAGTCAAGGTCGATTGTATAATTACATTATACTTCACTTGGAGTCGTTTCTGAATACCTGTTCACTTCAGTGATACAGGTGTACTATAAGGAATGGAAAGAGCGTCATAAATATAAAAGTGGACCTTTTAAAGCACGTTTACAACGTTGCAAGTGATGCTCTTTTCTGCATATAGCTAGTACAGTACTGAACTGGATTACAAGTGATTACTGTGGTGGGGTAAATACTGTAAACATCGTAGTGAAATGTACTATGCCTGCCTGCTGTAGACGTTATGCAAATGATCAGCTGTGCTGACTATTGACTTGACCATTTCATTCAACCTCATACTTAGCCAGCCACCTTTTGAATGTAGAGCAGCTGCTGCTGTTATGCTTCATCATAACTCAGTGGAGATACCATACTCTACATGTCAGCATAAGACAGACAATGGATATTTAAAGCAGAGCATTTTACATGTAATGTCTTGTTTTCTGGATTACAATGCAGTTGTACTGTTCAAATTCAAAATAGTAAAGGTAGGAAGAGGATGTGTGATCCATCCCCATATATTTTCCTCTCTTGGTCTCATTCTATCCCTTCCAAACAAGCGCTTCTAATATGGGCAGAGCTTCTTTGATTAGATAAGGAGTGGGGTCAAAACATGATTTGGGTGCATCTAAATATAATACCAACTGTATAATGCTGTATAGCTGCACAATAGCTTAGATGCAGAAAAACTTGTATTTGATTGTGGATAAAACTGAAGGAATGCCATCAAATTGTGTGAACAGCACAACTTCTAGGTTTTTTAACACATTTTGTTATATATGGACAATCTTGCCTAGGGATGCAGCGATATACTGGCCATATATTGATACTGCCTCATTGTCTGCCATCTGCATATCGTGCAAATATGTTAACAGAACCAATCTGGCAGTGGCTAATGTTTATGTGTTGTGTCAACATATCAATTTTGCCCGCATATGTGTTGTGTTGCTTGTGTAGGTTTGTGGTCTGACTTGGACAACAAAAGGCTAACAAACTGCAGATTTGGAGAACAAATTACTACAAGTACAGCAATGTATTGCCCATAACAGCCATGGGCTGGGCATGACAAACTTTTTGCTGTCCCATCATAAAGGCAGCTCTTGTTTGAGTGTCTCCAGCACATCACAGGGTAATGTGATATACTGTAAAATACTTTAAGTTAAATAAAGGTTTTCTTCTTCTGATCAGCATAATGTTATTGTTGTAGTAGTGGGTCATGTGTAAACAGAGGCATTAAAACAAAGTTGTAACCTAGTTGCATACATGATGCATGTTATTAACAAGGAGGGTAGAAAGGCAATATGGTTAAGTGTCAGATTAAGCCTATATCAGCAGGGGCCTGATTTTTGTCCTTTCCAAGACACTGCATGTGTTGTCTTGACAATCTAGGTATGGAAAGTGGCTGTGAATGAGGAACACTTGGATGCTGTCTCTATATTATCAAATGGAAATGTTAGCGTGAGTTTCACTGCAAGTTGCATCTGGACTGGTTACAGTAGAGAGTGAACATCCTGTCTCAGGTGCCAGGGCTGTCTGGATCTTTCTCCCATGTGAGTCTACCCTCCAAGGAAGTTTGAGGCCCTGGGCTAGGGTGATGTTATCAGAGACAATACTATGTTGCAGCCAGTTGCTTTCGTCAGCTGACTGGCTCATACATGTATTAATTAGATGAAGAAGAAGGGGGGGCGGGGAAGCAAGGGCATACAGCCTGGGTTTCACCTCCATTGAGGGAGAGACATTCTGTAAACAAGCTCTGATTCCTATCGACCATATATTGTAGGGGCTTTGATTAAAATTTTATCTACAATAAACAACTTTTTAGGAAGAAAAGATATATTTATCTGAAAAATATACTAGTGTCGTTAAGAGAGGCTTGCTCAACTCTATCCCACAAATTACTACAGTTAACCTGCTAAAATTATACGTTTTTTGTCCAGTGATGGCTATTCATACAACACAGGTATATAGCAGTATAGTCCAGTGCAAGTCTTGTGGTTCAACTACATCCTGCCAGTGAGATAATCTGGTTGAAGGTAAAATTATAAACCATGAGTGAGTAGCACATATGATAAAAAATAGAAAATACAAGCTTTGATAAGCATTCTAAAGAAGAGGCTAGTTATTTAAATGATAAAAGCGATTGTAAGCCATTATTCACCAAAATATCTCATACAGTCCGCTAATTTACCATTTCTTGTGCATGCTGAAAAAGTAATCTGATACGTTTACACCACACCGCCCTGCCTCTGTAAATAGGAACGTAAACAAAGTTGACCAACACTGCCCAAGCCTTTGCAATGCATTTCCAATGTGTGGGGAAGAGCTTCTGAGGGAGCATGTCATGGCATTGAAGGGGGAGGTGTTTTTGAGTTCTCAAGAATGATTTTATATATATATATATATATATATATGTTTGAAACCCGAGGACAGGAGGGTTAAAATGCACGATAAAACAACCCAAATACATAAAGAAATAATTAATAACTAAATAAATACACTCAGCAATGCCAATCAAAAAACTCTGGGTTAATTCTTTTTTTGTGTATGGTGCTATATCTTGCAATGCTATAATTTGATTGTATTTTACATTTCAATTCTTAATTTTTTTGTAACGTATGCTGCAAGCTCTGTCTGCCTGGAGACAAAATAGTGCTTTTTTTCCCCCCATACAACTGACAAGACCACAGGATGGTGGATGCACCTCTGCACCATCACGCCAGTGTTGTTCATTATATAGCCACTGGGGGCAGAGCTATGCAAAAGTAGGTCCTCGGTAGCCTGGTGTAACCAGACCCAAAGTTTACTTTGTGAATATGATCTGGCCACACTCCATTGGAGATTGGCTGCAGTCTTTCCATCCTCTGGTTAATTTTGAAACTATTGGAACAGCCTTCATGATCACTGCACTTAGCTACCCCCACTGGTCACTGATTGGTCCACCATCCAGAGTGGCTCAGCAAATGCTAATGCAAACAGGTTTTCCAGACTATAATCTCAGCGTAAATTGAGCTGAGAGCAGTGGTTAGGTAACCTTGCACGCCAGCTTGTTTACACAGAACCATATGGGAAGCCATCCCTTGAAACTGTTTAGTTTAGTAGGCAGGTGATTGGATGAACTGACTATCCCGCTGGTTAACATCACGCCTAATCTATGCCCATAGTTGCCAGTATGACACTGATTGGGCACTGATTATGGTACCATGTGTGAAGCATGTGTTTTTTGTCTAATCATGTCTTTACATTTTGAATAATCCAATCACAAATGTGATAGTAGGCCTAGTTCTTAACGGAGGTCGGCCAATTAGATTGTGATTGGAAGTACAATAGATCACAGCCATGAACACATAAATTTGCATAACACCAGAATCGATCACTTTGTTTATCAGGTTTACCTGTAATGATCATTTTTGGTCATGGAAATACTCAGTCTCTGACATCTCAGGAATCAAGAATCTAAACCTAAACTGACGCAATGTTAGAGCTTGACATTGTGGACTTCATCAGCTTGATCTTCAATTCAATGCCATCTTTTTAAGGAATATGTATGATTCCATTTAGCAGACTCGCTGTAAGTTCATAAATAAATGACATGATCATGGAAAAGTTGTAATATTTTGTGGCCGTATCCCATGAAAGACCTGATAATTGAAAACATATTAGGCTACCAAAATCCAAAAACAAAATAACACATCAACCATAGAGGTGATACAATATTTGTTGCAACACAATTGCTCAAATTGGGTGGAGACATGTATTTCCCACTGTGAATGTAGTTGACACTTGTTTAATGTATTGCAAGCTAATTGTAAGATAATGCACTTTTTGTCAAATTCATCAAATACCTCCTCACATTTTGCTATCTTACTATTCTGTGCATGCTGAAAAAATAATCCGGTACTTCTACACAGCCCTGGCTCCATAAATAGGAACATAAACAATGTGGCGAACATAGCGACATCAGCGAGCGTTTTGACTAACCCTGCCTTAACTGTAGTACAATACGCCTCTCTTCCCCTGCCCCTGGAGATTTTATTTGGCATGAAATACATGTTGGAGCATGAATATAATTTTAAGCTCCTTGATTGGGTATTTAGCACCCCCTGTTCTGAATTTCCACCCTGGCTCTAAATGTGGTGGGAGGGGTGAGCATAAAAGAATTGTACAAAGTAGTAGTAAATGAAAGCCAGCAAGGAATACCCTCAGAGTTGGAATTCTAAAAAGCAAAATATTTGAAAGACAAGGGCACATCTGAATATCAGTGTATTTATCAGTTCCGTTTTAGTTTGTTTCATAATTTATATCATTTAGACCACATTAAGATACAGCTCCTCTCTGATGTGTTCACCTCTGACAGATTTATTGCCAGTACTTTCGCCCACACCCTCCACATTCATGCCAACGTTGGACGGAAAGCACAACCCAATGCTGTCCTGGAGAAAGTGTTTACATCCATCACAAAGGTACCACCACATTGTTTACATGGTCCTGCTCTTTTTTTAAATGTGACCATGGGTCCTCTTGCCATAATTCTCATTGTTCTTGTTCCCTTAACAGGCAGGTGTATTAAATAGGTCATTACAGGGAAACATTTTTCTCCACTTCCCTTTAAATGTATCCAGTCCAGGAAGTGAATATTTATTTAGTAACTGAATAGTGTTTGCCCTGTGAACCTTTATTTGTGAAACTAGGTCTAGGTGACATTTTTGTTCAAATAATTCAAATTCATCATTTGTGTTTTACTGCTGTAGATAGTACATAGTTTCAGCTGATGAGTAGCGTGTTCCAATTGAAATATATTTCCACAATGGTTGTCAACATATTCCGATTTTAAATTTCATGCACTTCATATCAGAATGAGACAGGATGCATTTAATATAAAATAATATAGCAATGAAAGCGACATCTGGTAGGCTACTAAAAAGTTTTCAAAAATACAGCTACATGCAGCAAACATCTTTCAAAGTAGTTCAAGAAAATAAAAAAATAAAAAACGTTTTGTTCAGCAAAAACGTTACCTGCTTCAGCAGTGAATCAGTGTTTAATTGTTTGACAATTGCCTTGACACTGTGTTGTGACAAGGATTCTCACTATCTTTTCATCTGACCCAATTTCCTAAGATTACACGCTCCATCTTCCCTGCTTAGCCCCAATAACTAATTTATGTCACTTTTACATTATACGTATTATTAATCATTATCAAGTGTGTCTGTCTTGTGGGATAATTAGATATATTGGAAACTCCTTCCCAGCAGCCATTTTTAATGAAATCATTGTTCCACTTACAGTTAAGTTGTATGGTCAAAGTAAGGTGGGGTTTATGCCATGTAGTAAACTGTTTCAGCAGTGAATCAGTGTGTTTTTAATAATCTGACACGGCCTGCCATGAGGTTGTTGCTTCAGCAGAAGTTTTAAATGTCCTGATGTGACTTTGTGTGAGGTTGTCTATCTGCTTCAGCAGAAGAGATGGTGTTGGTCCTCTGACCTGGAGAGACAGCTTATTTATCATGTGTTTTCTTTTCTGTTGATATTGGTTCAATAAATGGTTGACTGTTTGCTGTAGGCCGCTGCCTGGTTACTCTTTCTGTTAATTCCAGTGTACAGCTCACTAATATGCAGACTTTCACTGGTCTGCACATACCAAGCTGTGGCACTCTTCCAGGAACTTAATGTCCAATGCATTGTGAACTGTCTTAACCCTTGTGATGTCCTCCGGGTCAAAATGACCCAAACCACTAGCTCTTTGTGGCAGATAGAAGGCGCTACAAAGTTATATGATATGCACTGCTGGCACAACAAGGTGTGTGTTTGAAATCCGAGGACCACAGGAGGGTTAAAATGCACTAAAAAAACAACACACAGAAAAAATGTATAAATAAATACACTCGGCAATGCAAATTGAAAAACACCCAAAATCATACACAATCAGATGGTGCCAACGAGTGGCCAAATACGATAGTTTTAAGGACATCATGAGGGTTAAGCAAAGCACTAAGAGCGTAGTACTATACAGGTATTGAGAATGAGGCACAAAGGTTTTGTAATTACCTTGCAAATATCTATCCCATTAAAGATATGCCTCATTTATAATGATACATCATTTACAGTATGTAATGACATGAAAGGCAGAAATATACAGCAGACTTGCTTTATATAAATTGTTCTGCCTAAATATTCACTTTTTAAAACCAGGTGGTGTTATTCCAGACATTGGGTAAAATAATGTCTCCATGTATGTTAAATGTAAATGAGTGTGTACATAGTTTGGTGTTTTAATTGAAGGAACTGTGTGCCACCTCAGAGCATGATGAAACAGTTTTGTCTGATTTTAGTTTTCTTGGACTGTTTTGATTGTCTACACTTGTACTTGTCTCCCAAAACTAGTGCTACTCAATTGTATTAGGTCCAGCTAAATTGCTTTTTTGTTTGTAGTGATTTACCTGTATGCATATATAAAAACTCTCCAGCAAAGTGTGTTGCTTACATATATATATATATATATGGTCCACACACAAGACTAGAGTCTGACTTGGACCTGTGAGAAATGAGCACCAAAATTGTAAAATGACAATTGGTCAGGGAAGCATGAATGTGCACATTCAAGTACTAGTATGCCTATATGTTCTTTTCAATAATGTGTGTATCTATGTGCGTGCACGTGTTTGAAAAATAGTTTTTTTACCCTGACACAATTCAGCTGTGCATGTGACAATTCTGGATGTGACATCATAATTTCCAGCGTGTTAAGACAGGTGCTTTGGCAGACACATTCAGCAGTCAACCTTCTTCAAATGCATTCACAGAACCCTGACTCGCGGCACCTGGATGGCCTCTCCAAGCAGCTGGACTGGGAGGTACGGCGTGTCCAGCGCTGGTTCAGACACCGCAGGAACCAGGACAAACCAAGCACACACACCAAGTTCTGTGAGAGCATGTACGCAGGTTACCCTTGACCTCACTGGCCAACTCAATGAGAGAAACTATTAGTCCTGAAACCTTTCACCGCAACTGATTTATACCTTGCTACTTTTCTCTAGGTGGAGGTTTGCTTTTTATGTGTGCATATTTACATATGGAATCCGGTTTCTTTGGCAGGTAAACATGAACATTTTTAATTACTTGTATAATTTGCTGTTTATATCATAACCTTCAGCCAATTATCTTTATTATTCTTCTTTATTATTGTATATCATCCCATTCAGTCTCCGTGGATGTGGGATACGCGACATTGCTGGTACAATTACCCATATCAGGTGAGAATCCCTACCTGTCATTGACTCACACACTGTTATCTACTCCCCTTTTGCCTCATGCACAGTTGTTTAACATGTAAACGCTGAGCTGGGTCAAGAGGGTATAATGGAGTGCACCTTTTTAAAATGGTACAGTACAATGTTATCTGAGCACTCGTATGTTTATCTCGACTAGATCCTGACTCCAGGCATGTACCACTACTATATCATAGAACTGGCCTTCTACTGGTCCCTCATGTTCTCCCAGTTTACTGACATCAAAAGGAAGGTGAGGCTAATATCAATGGAACCATTGTCTCTATAGGCTGGCACATTTGCCTCTGTGTTTTTAATATTTGTAAATGCCGTTATTGTTCCTCATTTTTGCCTGCATTGAGAGAATGTATTTGTGTGGGGGAATGGGTTTAGTAGAGAAGTTTTAGTTAGCTTGGTAACAAGTGTTTCCTATTGTGTTCATTTGGTGAAGGTCACATGTTACATTGGGAGGAGGGCGAAATCTGTGAGCACTCTGTAGTCATTGCACTACGTTGCTGTCATGTGATGGCAGAATGGAATAGCCTGACACTAATAGAATTATGGAAATTCCAGTGAAACCACAGAGTCAGAGCTGGTCTAGGCTTGTTCCATACATAAGACACTTGTTATCTATATGCAAGTGAGATTCTGCATAACTTATTACTTTAGTCGATTTTTGTCTTTTAACCAAACCGCTGTATTAACCCTTGTGATGTCCTCCGGGTCAAAATGACCTAAATCACCTGCTCTTGTGGCAGATAGAAGGCGCTAAACCTAATTCTACAGCTTACACAGACATATGATGTGCACTGCTGGCACAACAAAGTGTGTGTTTGAAACTTGAGGAGAACAAGAGGGTTAAAAGGCATGAAAAAACAACACAAATACATAAATAATAAATAATAATAATAATTTAATAAATAGAGTCAGCAATGCCAATTAAAAAACACAAAATCATAGACAATCAGATGGAGCTGGAGAGTGGCCAAAAGCTATATTTTTAAGGACATCACAAGGGTTAAATTCTACCTTTTTTTTTTTTATATTACGTCTATGACCTTTGCTAAACTAGCGAAGTTATGTTGTGAGCTCATGCAACAAGTGTTTATACATGCACATATATTTATTATACACAGGATCTCCTGTCTGTCTCCTGTGATCTCCTTTTTATACTAAAGGTTTGCCATGTATATTTACTCTATTCTTATAAACAGGATTTTTCTATTACAGGATACATTTCCAAATGCAGGAAGAACCTAGCTCGAATTGGCGGTAAATGCATTTCTGTACAGAGTACCTGCTCTCATGAATCTGAATATACCGGATTTCCACCTTACCTGGAGTTTCACAAGAACAACATCATACTGTATATTTTACATACCTCATCCCTTTTGCTTGTAGTTATGCGAGCACTGATTATATAGATTGTATAGTAGAGATTAGATTTTCCTTAGTGCTTTAATTATTTTAAATTAAAATATGTGTCCGTTCAGTGAAGCTGTACAGACTCTATATTCATAATATTGTTAATAGAGATGTATTTGTGATGCAACAGAAGTAGGAGTATTTGAGGAATTGGTCTCTAGACAAAGTAAGCACAACCTGGCAACGGAAGATTTTAACATTTATTAAACATAATTGTTGTTCAAAGCTAAATATAAATGGTAATATAGTAGCTTGATTAACGTTCTATTTGTGGCTCCAGCACCCTGTTCGTTTCAGTAATGCTTTCAAGTGCACCTGCTTCAGTATCATGTGTGTCTTGTCTTGTTCTGCGAGCTTTGACATTTTGACCTTTATCATCTCCTTTGGGTGTTTTCGCATAGTCCTTAGTCATGTACTGTACCATTCAGTTGTATCAGGTGTTGAACAATATTGTGTATGTGTACATTGTTTGTTTTAATTAATAATGAAACTGCCTTGTTCACAGCAGTGCTGTACAGTATGTAGTTTATTCTGTATTGCATGTAATTATCCCTTGTGATGTCCTTTAACCCTCGTAATGTACTCGTAATATAGATTTTAGCCACACGGCGGCGCCATCTGATTGTGTATGATTTGT
>JAODUG010083995.1:0-12474 GCA_027564795.1 Aphredoderus sayanus
GTGTGTGTGTGTGTGTGTGTGTGTAGGTGTTTTATGGACTGTATAGGCTGCAAGGCGAGGGTAAGGCGAAAACTCCTTACCCTGGAAACAGGCGTGTGTGTGTGTGTGTGCGTGTGCGTGTGTGTGTGTGCGTGTGTGGTAATGATGTGGTAGGTACATGTGCTGCCCGTGCATACACACACGTGAAAGGTGCTTGCTGTGTGCTCTGGCACTGGTGAGGACGTCGCTGTCGGTCAGATGTTGTAAGAGAACCATCTGTTCCTTCTCCTGCAAGCCTCCCTCCGCTCCCATCTCGTTAGCACTCAGCTAAAACCACCGCCTCCCCAGGGATCATTTAGCCAGCTTGTTCATGACTGAACGTAAGATTAGCAGTCTAATATGGTCAGATGGGTTCAATTCCAGAGGCTGGTGGTGGACGCTGGACATTTACTGCCACACGTGACAGATTGCACATCCTCATTTACAAGTTGCAAATGTTTAACCGAGCTATCAAACAAGATTTGTCTTCACATCAGAAAAACACATTTGGTCAATGTCATTTGTCTTTTATTATGTTGTAAAGTCCTATTCTGTAGGTTTCACGACACTTCCAAAAGTGCCTATTTCGATACGTTTGTTGGTATAGCATGTTTCGTACATGAGCAACTACACATGCTTAAAAACAACAGCACAGAAGAAAATCGAACAATACCACGGTCACAGGTGCGCAGCTGTTTTGCACCAATAATAATGTGCCTTCACCTTCAGAAATACCTTGTATTTTTATTGTGAAATACCTTTCACCAGATTTTCTTTGGTAGCAGGTTAGTAGTTCAGTTGGTTCAAACGTTCAAAGGTTCAGTAGAGCGAGACTAGCGAGTGCATTGAAAACCATGAAGCACCATCTTGAATTACACTGTACATTATATTAGACAACAAGCCAGGGCAGTGCCTGAATTGCTGGTGAAATGTGTTCTGGTCAGAACAGTGTATGCAGCTGCTGCGTACGTGTGTTTCCGTCTTTCCCTCCCTCTCCTGTTCCCTCGGTTGTAATAATAACGTATATGGTAAATGGACTTATATTATTGGAACTGTATGGTGCTTTTTCAACCATCCAGACAATTCAAAGCGCTTTACAGTATAGCCTCACATTCACCCATTCACACACACATTCACACACCGATGGCGAGGTCTGCCGTGCAAGGAGCCACCTGGCCACCGCCAGCAGTTAGGGTCAGGTGACTTGGTGAGGAGTTAGCGTTATATACAGTATATACTGTATGTACTGTATGGGTACTGTGTTATGGTATCTTTAGGGGATGTCGGTGGATGAGGCCTTGGTTAGGCTTGGGATAGGCTTTGTCTGTGTGTGTGAGTGTATGTGTGATGTTTCTGGTATGTATTGTATTTTTGTATACTTGTGTTTTGGACCCTCTTGCTCATCTCAGTGCGGCTGCCCTTCCAATACACGTCCTCCCCCCTCACCCTTTCCTCTTGGTCTTCCTCTCTGCAGATCCTGGGATGAGTTCCACGACTGTGCCAACGTGGCGATGGCCGGTTGCCCGGAGGAGGCCTCAGCGGTGTGGGAGTCCCTCCGCCGGGAGTCCAAGAAGATGCAGTTCTCCGGCAACCTGTACGACATGTGCTCCAACCGCGACAGCCACCCACCGGCCACCGCCTCCCCGCGAAGGCCCTCTCACCGCCAGGGAGACATCAACCAGGAGTCCCTGAGGGGGCGTGGAGGTCACGCGACAGCTGCGGGCGTCGCACGCCTCCTGGTTCTACTTCCTGTGCTGCTGCTGCTGCTGCATTCTGGGCTGTAACGTGGCAGGACTACTTTCTGTGCGTGTGTGCGCGTGCGTGCGTGTGTGTGAGTGAATAGACTTCTAGACTTTGTGAGCTCTTATTCTTCACATGCCTCTAGAATCACCCGTTTGTCTCAGCACTCCAAGGAGCTGGATGTTTCTAACTGCATGCTCAGAGGCCCGGCGGCCTTTTTGATAATGTGTCTTTTACTGCTGTGCTCTTTCATACATTGTCTGGCTTTTAATTAGTCTCTCTGTCGGACACACACGCACGCGCGCACACACACACGCACGCACACCCACACACACAGATTTAAATACACACATTTATCCCCCCTTTTCTATATGACATCTCACTGTATCTCGTTAATATGAGTACATATAAAATAGCTGAAACGGGCCACTCACTGAATCCTAGAGTAATGTGCGGTGAACGCTAACATGCAGCTCTTATAGTCACTATGAAACAAGAGAGGAGCAGGTCAAACATCCTGCTATGCTTACTTCGATCAGGAGAGACGAGGGTGAATGAACATATAAAAAAGAATTTATTATATAATATTCTTTAGCATTTGCACTATGAATAAGATGAAACATTTGTTGTACCATGTTCTTTAATACTTGGACCCCACTGAATATTTTATGCGCTGTATAAATATTTCAAAGAAGCATTAGGATAGAAGATAATCACCTTTAATGCAGTCTAGGCACTGATGGTCATAAAGGAACCCAATGAAGAGCTTGATGAACACTTGGTAGAACCTGATCCAGAGCTGAGATGGTGCCTCGTGTACAGGCCTGTTGGAGCCTTGATACAGGTGGAGACGGGGGGAAGATGGGCTCAGCACCTTTTTAAAAGTGGAGTCAGCGATTGTACGCTAATACTCCTTCTGTCAAATTCAGCGAATATCTACTCCACGTCCGCTAGCTGTCCGTTCTGTGTGCACGCTGAAAAATGATCCAGTGTTCCTACACAGCCTTGGCTGTGTAAATGGGAAGACAAATCAGTGGTGCAGACCGCACCACACAACACTATCCCAGCCTTGGCAGTGCGTGTCCAATTCGGGGGGCGGAGCTTCTGAGGGTACACCCTATGGCATCGACGGGGGAGGGGTTTTTGTTTTGATCGAGTTCAAATAGCAACAATATTCTTCCAGCATCCCTGATTCCACCTTAACAGACATAATGACAAGATATAGCAGCAGGCAGCAGTGTATTCTGGCCACAGTGCGGTGGTTCTCAGGGGATGTGGACTATTATGATTGGTCAGGAGAAATGAAATTATCAAGTGGGATGTTTAAATTGCAGAGAACACGTATAGGAAGTAGCCTTCCTGTCCTATTTGTCGGCTCATTTACTTTTAAACAGTGATGTTCCTGCCACATTCTCTCCAAACATTTCATCCAAGATTCCCAAATGAACAAGAATAAAATGTGAAAACTGATATAATACCATATTTGACATGTACAGCCCTTCACAGCTACAATTATCTAAAGTTATCTAGATTTGATCTCCATTTCTAACAGGATGAATACAATCCAACTTTTAGTTATAGACAATTTTACCAAGAAAGTAATAATAAAATCAAATACTTCAAAGCACAAGGATCTAGGGAAATGGACTGTAAATAGATCAATGAAATTTGGCAAATTAGCCAAATGCACAGTGAGGTGTAAAATCTGAAATGGTTTTCTGTGTACTGGCAAGGAATAACATGTTTGTGAGAAGTAAACAAATATGACTCAGAGTAGTCCTTCCTGTCACAAAAACTAAAAGCCCTATACCTATCGTGAAGAATTCATTGTTTGCAGTACCTGCATACAGTATATCACTATATGTATGGCGCACATATATTTATTTGTGTGTGTATTTACATAATATTTATTTGTTCATAAGAGTAACCCTTTGTGGTTCTAGGTTTTACAGTTGAGAACCCTACATTTAGATTAAGGGCAGTTCAGGTTTTCAACATGATGCTCCAATATGTTCTATTTTTATCATTGTGAAACTAAACGTCTCTTAAGCAAATGTCTCATTGTAACGTGCTTCTATTGTATATGCTGCAGGGAGGGTGAAACCAGCGTTTATTTAGTGCTTGCCCATGTAAACTCCATCTGTGACATAACTTATCCTGCTTTGGTCTAGTCAGAATGGGAATTGCCTCTGATGCCAAGTACATTTTATGTTTTAAGAATCATTGCCTGGGCCTACAGGGCTGTCAATCCTCGTTGTTATTCCAAGTGGTTGCTGGTAGCAGTTGTTTGTGTTTGTTTCAATATCACAGAGGCCACTAGATAAGAAAATGGAAGACAGTGAGACGGACAGAGAGTCAGACAGCAGCTGAATAAGAACCTGGTTGTAGGTCTTTTATTTTCTCATACATACTAAATCAAACAAAACTAACTTTAAAAAGAGTTTTGCTAAGGTTGTGCAGAAGGAACGAGCAGAAATCCTCAATGGGCTCCCAAAACTTGCATCCCTAAAGTGGCTGATACAAACAAATGTGATAAAAGATACCAGATCTAGAGACAGCCCTGGTTCACCTTGAGAGAGACTCAGCTGTCTGCCTTGCCAGGGGCAAGTGTCTTTAACTGCCTGAAGCAGCATGAAGTATGCAGAGCTGGAGATAGTCACAGCTCAAATTGTTATTAATATAACCTGCCCTTATACTGTATAGTATACTGTATACAATAGTCCTCACAAACAAGATTGTTGCATTAAATCTCCATGAGTCTGGATTGTACGGTGTAGTTGTGGATGATGATAGTTCTATTTTTGACCTAGGCCTTATTTTCTTACCTTTTCCATTCTGTTCGGCTCAGACCCAAATCACATAAATTCTGGCAGCTGCTGCTATAGAGCTTGGCGGTAATGGTCTTTTTTGAAATCACAAGGGAAATTCTAAAATTAATTAAAACATCTATTAAAAAATGTATTAAATAATAATTCCTAACATAAACACTCGTCCCCCATTAATATATTTCTTAACATGACCTACACAGCTGGTGGCTTTAGAGATGGTCCTGTATTGTAAAATAAAATAGGGCAATTTTAGTTCCACAGTGACTGTACAAAAAGGACAGGGTAAGGGAAAAAGTTTAAGTCCGGGATAGTTGAAGATATATTAAAACTGATTTATTAAAGTGTAATCTTGTTAGTGCAGTTAGATGGATGGGGCAGTCATTCACATTTGGTCATTCATTGACGTTGGAAACGATTGATTGAAACATTTTACCATGCATTACCTTGCTATAGAGAAATTGTGTTACAGTTTCATTTTGAGGATGCTAGCCCTTCTTTCATGAAGTTTACAGTGCAGCATAATTTACATTTCCACATATGGACCAGAAATGCTTATTATACAGTACATGGGCTAAAATATGGAGAGAATAAAAAACAATAACACAGAGGCTTACTTTTGCTTGAAAAGTGCAGATAGAAGAATCTGATTTAAACCTTAATATCAATCCAGTTGCAATAATGTCTAAATGGGACATTATTGTTAGGATATTAGTTCTGTAATGGAGCATCATTCCTGGAGCAGTAATTTTGAAAATAACCCATGGGGTTGTTTTTAAATGTTCTATATACATGAAAATCAATGTTTTACCTTAATCTATTCTAAACATGAATCTGGCTATAGTTCTCCCTGTTTATTTTTTTCTAATATAATGGGTGTGTAATCCAGACTGTTATGGCATTCATGGCCATTCCTGTAGCTACTCACCAGCTATAGTTTCTGTACAGTATACCTTAGCCTGACTCTGCAGAACAATTTATCTTAGCTCAGTTTTAGCTGAGGTTATATTCTTCAAATGCTGTTCACATGATGGTTCCCTTAGTCACAGGGCTGCCAATGTACGATGAAGTAAAACGTTTCTTTCTAATTATAGTTCCAACAATGGCAGTGTAGGGCTGGATGAAGTGATATGAACACCCTATTGGTTAACCCTCCTGTTGTCCTCCGGGTCAACCTGACCCAACGCACTAGCTCTTATCTTAATCCTTATTCTACAGCTTACACAGACACATGATGTGCACTGCTGGCACAGCAAGGTGTGTGTTTGAAACCTGAGGACAACAGGAGGCTTAAAAGGCATGAAAAAACAACCAAATACGTAAAGAAATAATGAATAAGGAAATAAATACACACAGCAATGACAATAAAGAAAACTACACAATCTAAAGCAATCAGGTGGCGCCATCTGGTGGTATAATAAGATATAAGAAGGGAAAGAGAAGGGTTAAAGTCTACTCTAATAGTTTCAAAATGAATCCGAGGTTTTGGATACAACGACTTGAAACCTTGATTGTGTTACAGCACCCATATTGATTGTGTTACAGCACCCAGAACCCAAAAACCTACCCTCAAGCTCACTTTTGAAACACAACTGTGCACAAGCTTGTACAGTATGTGGCTGTAAGAGGAGGGGAGATGTGTGCGAGGTATATATCTCGGAACGAGGAATACACCCTTTCAGGATGGACTTTTTTGCGTGTGTAAATGCTGGTTCCCAACTAGAGAATTCCACACACAAGGAGTGTTACTATAACAAATTTGCTTCGTTGCCAGAAATGCTGCACCTCATCACTTTTTACCTAACCTAACCCTAAAAGATGAAAGATCATGGGAAATTATTTTGTACACAGATGTCACAATAATTAATTTATAACACGGATATACTGTATATCTTGACATATAGAGTATGTGTATAGTGAGAATATTTACATTTCTAATATGTAATTGTGAGCAATATATTTCATATGCATAGAATAAGACATGTCAATATAAATACATTTAATTGCTGATAACACACAGAGGTGACTTAACAATAACTATAACAAGATATTTACACATTCATTTAAATGCACATTAAACTGTAAACAATTCTAATTTTATTTACATAGGTGCTATTGTTGAGTCATTATATTAATCTCAACACAGCAAATGTGTGATTGTTTTGTGTATGCAATATTGTCTTACTGAGTGTGTGTGGGTGTGTGTGTTAGTGACAAGAGGCACAGTGGGTATGAGTGAGTGAGCAAGCTAGAGAGATAGACAGAATGTGTGTGTGTGTGTGTGTGTTTGTGTGCAACACAGAGATCAAATGTCCCTCTCCAGTGTAAATTAGCCCTTTGACTCTTTCATTTCTAGACGACATGTACATCATGTTATCGATTAAACTGCTCTGCTTCGCTGCTCTGTGATCCAAGTGTTGCTCTCTAACCTTGTTTCCTTGTAAGATAAGCACTTAGCACGCCGGAGAAGGCTCTCTGTGTTCCTATATGTGAATAGCTGATATACAGTAACACAGGACTAAAGCCAGTGTTTGAGGCGAATGCCTTTCTGTCCATCTGTACCATGAGCCTGTATACAGGGTGTTCCTATGGCTGAAGATATATCCAGGTCAGCTTTGAAATACTGCTCGTATCACAGCATATTCCTGTCCATCAAACAGAATGAAAACATTTGTCATGTGTTGGATGAATCCAATCCACTTGACTGAATGGGATCAAAGCCGCTTCTGGGATGGATTCACGCTCCAGAGATTGACATCTCATGAATTTGCCAGAACTTGGCCACTCAAACTTTCTTCACACATTTGGAGTGGAATGGTCAGTTTTACATACATATGGACAATACCAATGGTACTGCTGTAAATGCCCGCTAACAGCTTGACCCCATCACAAACTACATTTTGTGCTGATTTTGCACATGCCAGAAACAATCGCCTCAGTGACTTTTGCCTGTACATTTCCTTTGTGTGTCTGCTTCTGCCCTGTTACTGTATAACATGCATAGCTGTATAGCTCATTCACTGCTCTCTTACTTTAATCCATCCCTTCTGTTTTGTCGACTTACTATCTGTCCTTATTTCCTGCTATCAATAAACTGAGTATTTTGTTACATTTTTGCTAAAGAAAATCATTAAACTAATGCTAAATGACTGATGGTATAGTGATGCTGCTCTTTAACAAGGCAATCACAGGGAATAACAGGCTGTGACAAGTACTTAATGGTTCTCAGTAACCTATGGGTCACATGACAGGAAGAGCCGGCATCCACCCCTCTGGCTCTAAGCATAATGGACCAGCGGGGAGGCAGAGCTACATCCAGACTCGGCCACTGTCCGTGTGAGAGCCATGTAGTCCAAGTGCCGGTGTTTCTCTGGGATGTGGCATATGCACAGTGCTAATTAAATGTGGGGGTTGCTATAGAAATCTGGGTTACTTAAATAAATACCAGGTAAGTACCTGCCAAAGTGGGATTAATTGACTTTCTGGCGTTGTACAAAAAGGAGCGGCATGGGGGCTGGAGTTAATTTCAGAGCCAAGTCAGTGCTAAGGAGGATTTTCTGGTCAATATTGATGGATTTCCCTAGCTGTTTATGCAAACCTAAGCACAACAGAGACCGAGTGAGAGGGGAGAGGTGTAGATTATTCTGTACATGTTCCCACCTTTTCTTTATTTTTTATTATATTTTTTAATACTTTTTCCTCGGTGGCGTCACAGACTGTGACTTGCAGGTAAAAGCCATGTTTTTATATTCAGGAGCTGCTCCCAGTTATTTGGATGGCCTTGCATATTAATATTTTAATAGTGCCGGATGCTATGGTAAACAGAGACGCAGCAGTTTAATAGAGTGCAGAAGTCCCCAAGCACTCCAAGTTTACACAGCTAGGACACAAGTAGGTGTAAACAGTCAAACATACACACACCACACACAGACACGATTCCTGATGCACCCAAGTGTGTGTGTGCATGTGCATATGTGTGTGTGTGTGTGTGTGTGTGGGAGGGTGACAGGTTGAAAACCAGTGATACTTTTGGTAGGTCATAGATTTATCCGCATGCTTCCTCTGCAATTCCAACAAGAACAGAAGCTGCAATCTTCAACCTCCTGGGGTCTAATTTGTAGAAAAGCCTTCCTTTCAAAAACTTTTCTTCTAGTGCAGAGTTGAGAATAGAAAGTAGACTTTCAGGTATATTCTCTAGCATGATACATAACTTTTGTACATTCTCAATAATAAGGCAATTACTTGGTACCAAACTGTAATACCTGGGGGGTGGGCTTCAAGGTACAAATGAAAACAGGGTACTCCTTAATTATCCCTGTGAGGAAATCAGATGTACAGTTTATTAGGAGCCATCTTTAATGGCTGTCAAGGAGCCATCTTTAATGTCCCACAATGCACCTGTGTTTTCTGCAGGATAAGGCAGGATAGGTCCATCACTTTACATGCCTTTGTGTGCGTGTGTGTTTCAAATGGGAGTCATTAGTGGCGAATGGATGGATGGATGGACAGGTGTCAGTTTTATTAAATATTCTCACTATTACATTTCCCACTCTATAGTCCTTATATTCCAATAATGTAAGGAACAGTCCTAACAACTCTTGTTCTATAAGTAGAAAACAGACCAACTAAGAAACCCAATAATGTCAGAGTTATATTTATTTCCCAGCAATCATTTCAGAAGCTGTGAATTGGTATTTTGGAATGTAATCATCCATATACTCCTCTAATGACAGATTATGATCAGTCAGGACCGATTTCTTTGCCTGTTTGCATAACAGAATTCCCACCAGAGCTCCTTTCAGCCTTCTGTGGGAGAGACCAGAGAGGGTGGGCAATTTATAAGGGAGCAGGCTTTTATTGTCCATAAAATTAACATAAAATGAATATTGCCCTCAGCGGTTCAGTGGCAGCAGAAGGTAAGAACAGACAATCACTGCAATCAGCATGGATTACAAACAAGAATAACTTTGGGTAAACACATGCACTCACACATGCATCATCATATGAAATGATGACCCTGGGATTTTGGAGTTATTTCTTTTTTACCTCAGTGAAAGAGATTTAGAGATTTAAGTCATGTGTTGGCTTTAGAGAAGACAGCTTTGGTGAAAGGCTATCTCTCCCAGATAGTTATGTTGTGTCTGTGAGCAAGCTGCAATGCCTTCAAGTGATACAAGCCGCTAACATAGACCCGCTGGTAGCAAATGAGAAGGCTTTTGCATACAGTATAGTAAGTATACAGTAAGTGTTACTGTAGGTTGAGAGACAAAAGCCCCCCATTACATTGTAACCGCTATATATAGAAGTTTGTGGCTAAAAGAATAGCTCAGAAACATTTATGTTTATTGCAATGTTTGTCGTACCTGTGGTGAAGTCATCATTAGGGTCATTGGGCTTTAAGAATACATGGATAATGGCTGTTGGCATTTGTTTTGATCAATGGATTTGCTCTGAACTGCAGACTCTTGACACTCTATAACTGTTCACTATCACTAAGACATGGCTTAGTGGGGAAATTATTCAATGTGAAGATAATGTAATACCAATCCAATGCAAACATGCACAGAAGGGGAACACACTGAAACAAAGGTTTTCATGTGGTTCAATGGGAGTCGTACCACACGAAGAGACACAGAAAGAAAGAAACAGACAGACAGACAGGTTAGAGAAGCAGACAGACATATATACAGACAGTGACAGAAAGACAGACACAAAGACATGTAGAGAGACAGACGGGTTAGCGTGGCAGACAGACAGTGGCAGACAGACAGACACAAAGACATAGAGACATAGACAGGCGGACAGACAGACAGACAGGTTAGAGGCAGACAGACAGAGATAGACAGGCAGGATTCTGTCCGTCTGCAGTGACAGGATGAAAGAGAAGCAGCTGTGGATGGACAGATGAAATACACTGGCGATGGAGGGAACAGACCAGCAGGGGAGAGACGGGGGAGGCAGGGAGGATGTGAGGAGGCTAAACAGAGCCGATGGAGCGAGGAGGGGGAGGGGGGAGGGGAGCCGAGTGAAGGTTACGCTAATGAATGGAAAGAAAGGAAGGAAGCGAGGGATGGTGGAGGAGAAGGCAGTCAGGGGAGGTCCTGCGATGGGTGAGTTGTTAGCAAAAAGAGGAAACGATTTAGTGTGTGTGTGTGTGTGTGTGTGTGTGTGAGTTGTGAAGCAACTACATGTATTTACATTGCTAATTTGGTCCTCAAGGTTTTTATAATTTTGCACACACACACACGCACGCACGCACACACACACACACACACACACACACACACACACACACACAAACATTCACACACACACACACGCACGTTTACGTAGTATGCATAACAACAGCATAACTGATATAGTTTGTGTAATTTGTATAGTTCAATATCCTGGAATTATATGTCTTCAGTAGTCTGTATTTCCATTACACCCAGCATAACTGCTTCTGTACATATGAATTGCAAATATATATTGCTATTGTGTGTGTGTGTGTGTGTGGGTGTGCGTGCGTGCGTGTGCGTGTGTGTGTGTGTGTGTGTGTGTGTGTGGGTGTGTGTGTGTGGGTGAGAGTGCATGTGTAGATCCAGTGGTGGTCTGACCTTTCACCTAATTGACACTAATCAATTGAGCTCTATCTCCAACAGGCCTTCATATCATGATACAGTACCTCTGCACTTCAGTCTTAGTTCATATTAGTAATTTTAAGTAGTTTATAAATAGTAATGTTAATAGTAATGTCCACTACCTGCTATATTGTTCTCAAACCATGGTCTTTAATTAATGGATTGATTTCACATGCACACGTGCACACATATCATAAGATATTCCAAGAAATATTGAATGTGAACAAAATTATTTCACACAATAATCAAGCCATAATCAGCATTTGTTCATTTATACATATTAGCCTGTATATGAAAGTTCTGGTTTTATAAGACGTCAATGCAACTGCTTGTTTGGAAGTGTTACCTTTAACTCTATATTTCTCTGTTGAAAAGGAATGCCTCTAATTGCTGCATGAACACAAGAGTTTCTCTCTCAACTCTATTTTTAATGGTCACCATTTTGCACAACTCCCCAAATATATTTTCTCTCAGGTTTTGACCTTGCTGTTATCCCTCAGTATATTTTTTCTTTTATTCAAATAAATCATGATTCAATTCCTGATTACAATTTCAAGTGTTCTTTTGTTGTCTATTCTAGTTGGCTGTATTATATTATGTGTGGAAGCTGTATATCTCAGCTTGAAGAATCAATATTTCTATGAGTACAATTAAGTTTAGGTTAGGTTGTTTATGTGTACATTGCATGCTTTGTTACCACCAATACCAGCACAGTGTTCAATACACATCATATTGTACCGTATAATGGGCACTTATCTTTAACCTTGTGTAACTCTTACATCTAAATCTAAAGAACAGTCTATTTTGTATATTCTTTTATAGAATCAGCTTTAAAGAGTACTGTCTTTCATCAATATTTAACAACTACTTTTACCGTTACAGTCAAATTTCTCACCTTGTGGCCTGACCTGAATTCCTGTGAGGCTTCCATTCTTTTGTACACTATATATTTGTCCTGGCTGTGGTGTGTATGTTACACTATACTGTGATGAGAAAGATGGGAAGAAACCAGTCAGTGCCTGGAGCATCAGAGAACATGAGGAGGTTTTCAAATCAGGGTCACACAGGTTGCTCCAGTAAGACTGAGAGGTAGCAGTGCATTATGGGTTGTAAACATGCACCAGTTTGCTGACAGTGGTGACACGAGTGTACCATGATCCGAACCAAATGTGACACCTGTTAGCCAAGATGAATGCACACACACACACACACACACACACACACACACACACACACACACACACACACACACACACACACACACACAC
>JAODUG010084006.1:0-12474 GCA_027564795.1 Aphredoderus sayanus
ATAAATACACTCAGCAATGCCAATTGAAAAACACACAAATCATACACAATCAGATGGCGCCTCCGTGTGGCAAAATTTGAGATTTCTGAGTACATTACGAGGGTTAAGAGATTACACAACAGGAGACCTGCTGATTCAGCGCTGGCCACACTGTCACCCTTGCAGGGTCTCGTGCAGTCTCTCTCTCTCTCTCTCTCTCTCTCTTTCTCTCTCCCTCCCTCCCTCTCCGCCCCCCGTTCCCCATGTCCGTCTGTCTTTCTCTCTCTGCAGTGGGCTGTTGTACCATGCTCTCATTGTTTGATATTGGCAGATGAGGTGGCTGTGTGGGTATCTTGCTGTGGGCAGTGCACATTGAAAGAGGCTACTGTAGTTTCAGAGTGAAAGGCTTGTTGTAAATTCCCACTTGGCATAGGCAGGGGCCAATGCCAAATACACAAGCGTTTACATACAAGCTTGTTGTCAGAGGATAGGAATCCCTGAGCAATGTACGTACATAAAGTTTATGATGACTTGACATTTATTTGTGAGGAAAGTACTGTTGAAGCAGCAGGCTGCAGAACAACATTTCTAGCAACTATTCTGTATTGACAATGCAAACATAACAAAATGAACTGGACAATGTGGCCCAATCACTGGTATTGCATGGGCCTTTTTGAGAATCTTTTTTTTGAGAATCCCTTGTATTAATCCACTTGGAGAATTACTGGCATGAAATCTGACTATTCATAGCATGCTAATCTACCATGTGATTATGCACAGCCACAGTAAGAAAGGTGAAGATTTGTCAATACATTAAATATTTATTTAATTGTATATACAACCTCATAGTGGAACCTTTAAAAAAAATCATCCAACCTTTCAGACATGCAACACTTGTTTTCTCTGCCTCCTCTCTTATAGGCTTTGTTTCAGGTGCTATTCCTCTCTCCATCCTCATGTCTCATGCAATTCTACTTTATCTGTCCCCCTCCCAATGTAGGAATAACCAAAATAATGGAATAGTTATTGCAAAGAATATTCATCCGTGTCCAACTTAAAAGCCGTGGTTAATTACCAAAATTGTCCATGCCTCTTAATAACTAATCTACCAAACCTATATTGTAAAAATTATTATCATTTAATATATATCAGATTTTTACATTTATTACTGCACACTTTTAGGTCCGTTCACTTCCATGGTTAAGATTTTAGAAGATGGCCTTAACGCCAGTTGATGACATTATGGGATGGTCCTAGATGCCCTCATCAACTAGCGTTTCTTTCATATTTCAATGTCTCTCTGAGGTTATGTGGTAGTTTCCGAGGTGTGAGGTGCACGTGCACATCCATGGATAGGTACCATGCAGCATGTGTCATCACCCCTGCGACATCCCACTCATTGCCAGCTGTTGATTTTTATGTTCCATACTACCCCACCTGTTGAAGACTCAGTAGGCTGTCATGGTTGACGTGGAGGTGCGGGTAGGTTTTTGGGAGACATTGGTGGGGGTGTGGTTTTCAGGACTCAAGTACAGGGGATTGTGGCCAGGTACGGACACTTATATAATCCTCTGTCTTCCTAGAAAAGCAGAGCAGGAGAACAGGTCAAGAGATGACCTGGATGGTGGAGGCTACACACGGGACCCGCTCTTTATAAGCTTGTATACGATTAACTTGAGAATAAACGTGCCAGACACTGTCTGCCAAAACGTACCCACCTGTGTGAATGTTCAGTAAATGGCTACAGATCTCTTCTGTTCCCACTGCTTTCTTGTGATGGCTGTCTATTGCTAACTGCTTATTGTAACTGTTCCTGTGTAATGATTTGAGAGAGGGAGAGAGAGGTTTACCCTTGTGACAGAGGTCTATCGTATACACCTCATTCACTCAAATCAAACATTCTATATAGGTAGATGCGCATAGTGGACAATGCTGCACAGTAATGGTAATTGGCTCGGCTCAGCTCAACATTGTTTTCGTCTTCCACTCTCTGATGCCTATAGCCTATTTCCTGGCAAGTTGGGACTGCTTCTCTGTGAATGTGGTAAAATCCTAATGGCCCAAGGCATGTGAGTGTACATCATGCAGGGTAATTTGCAACTGTTATTTGGCTGCATGGCCCTTTGCCGTGGTATTCAGGCTTCATGTAGCCGTCTGCTTCTTTGATCTTAGCTCTCATGTAACCCTTTGTCCTGCCCCTCCTTTTATGAGGTTATCACTTATCAACCTTTATTTTGGACGATGTTTTGTTTGTTTTTGTGTACTGTATGTGTGCTTGCGGCCAGGAGATTGGTTGAGCTTTGCGTAACATTTGTTAACTGCACAAAAGATCGAATTCACTTGGTGAACAAAACGTTGTGATGAATGCATGGGCCTGGTTTGTAGAAACACTAGGGCAGAATACAACATAATGCCTAAAGAATGAAGGTCAACAATTAGTAATAGTACTTGAGTTTTTGACATTGCAGCCAAAATAAATTTGAACTTTTGTTAGCTGTGTTTGTGAAACACACAACCGAGATTGAGATTAAAGATTTAAACACTTAAGTAAGCAATAGTGTGATGTCGGTTAAATTTTTCCATTTAGTCACCTGCGTTGTGTCTGTGTTCAGTGATGCGCCCCTGGTGCTACATTGTTTGGGGTCTGGGGTGTGTTGGTGTGTGGGCTCATTCCTTCAGTGTCTTTGGTTTTCCATTCTCTGACTGAGATTGAAGTGGTTGGGAAGCGGGTCTGGGGTCCCCAGATTGTTTGTGTTTTGGGGATGGTGGGAATGGGACTCCGGAGGTTTGGGCTTGCTTTTCTGTTGTCCCTGGTGCTTGTTTGTGATTGGAGGGTTGGGATGATGGATATTACATAGGGTGGTATTATTAAAAAATATATATATTTTATTTTTTTGTGTTACATATATTTGTATGAAATGTGCTATATAAAGAAAGAAAGAAAGAAAGAAAGAAAGAAAGAAAGAAAGAAAGAAAGATTGCTTGATTGACACTTGTCACCAACATATCCACACATTCTCCCCTTTGCCCGGGGTCACCTTGATTGACTGGCAGGCATTCGAGGAACTGATGCCAAGTTGACACATCGTGGATGTTCAGTTCGCTATCAGCCTGGTAGACTTGTGTACAGCTGTTAGAACCTGCTCTAACTGTTTTGATGTAAACCTTATCTCAGAGACTTGCTAAAGCACTTTGTTTAGCATATCAACTGCCTACCCAGGGGTTGGCAACCTTTACTATCAAAAGAGCCATTTTGCCCCCTCTTCAACTAAAGAAAAATAGTCTGGAGCCGCGAAACATAACACAGCTTATATCTTTTCATCTTTTTAATTTTGAATTTGACCTGTTACAACAACAGAATACAACAAAAGTGCAGTGTGCATGTGTAGGCCTATGTTGAAATAATTTGAAGGCCTTTTTGAGTCCTTCCCGTATTTGTTATAATTAATTATAAAAAAAATAATTGCAGCTTAGCATTTTTAAAAGAGTAAACATAAGGAACGTTTTTTGAAAAGTATAGTTTATACACCCACACACACAGCCTACTGTTTGCTAAGGATCAGCTACTATAGTGGGTATTGTAGGATATTGTTATTGAGTGCCACCGAATGAAGTAGCCTATCGACTCCAAATCCATCAGCTATCCCGGAGCCCCTGTTTGGCTATCACTGCTAGCCCTACAACACGTTACAGCGACACTGTGGCTAGTAAAGAACCATGCGAGTGAGCCTGTCTTGACCAGGAGGAGCATAAACGTCAGCCAGTGTTTTGGAGATCAAAAGGTCCTATATGTGCAAAAAGCGTACTGTAGGTGCCTATAATGGCAATTTTACTAATATGAAAAACAACTGTCAAATAGCCTATTGACGTATTGTAATATCAGAGGTTTGCATAAATGCACTCCTATAATTGTCTTAATTCTAATTAAATAATTCTGTAAAACTGTTGTGCTTAATCAAAGCTTTTACCAGCTGAGTAGAATTCCATTATTGTCCATGTGACATCAATGCTTTGTTGTGATTGGTTAAACTCATCTCATTGCCTGGCGAAAGTAAATAAAAGAAATTGACACGAATAAAATGTCGCATTTTCTTGTTGCAATATGTATGGTGTCATTTACTATAATGTATTTCAAATAATTTACCGGCGCTTTTTCGCGTCGTGCTTAGAGACTGAAGAGCCGCATTCGGCTCCGGAGCCTCGGGTTGCTGACCCCTGGCCTAGCCTTATCTGAGTCACATTGACCTGACCTGTGCCCTAAGCCCTGTGCCCTAAGCGTTACAACCTTAATTTACCACACTGTTCCGAAAATAAATGATTGCAAAGTATGTTGGAATAGCGTCTGCCAAATGCCGTAAATGTAATAGTTTGCGATGCGAGCAGATGCCCCGATGCAGGGGAAGGGTGAGACACAAGTTTCATACAAATGTTGGCTGGACCAGCATCTCAAGAGCCAACCACATCCAGCCTTCCTGTTATTAATCATATTGGGGTGTTTATTTTTTTTTCTCTTTAGTTAACCACATTTCCAGGCAAGGAGGATGTCCTCTTAAAGCATCTAAAATAAGTATTCCAAAGAAAGCTCAGAATATTGAGGTGTAAACAAAATCTAGGTTGCAAGATGCAATAGATTACAAAGGTTTTATTTACGGTTACACATCTGTTTACAAATTACATGTATCACATGTATATATTGTGTGTACAGTATCTTGTATGTTAACATTGTTCTACTTGTATTTACATATGTATGGTTGTTATACATGTTTTTAATTATACTGCTGCACAGCTAAGTGCCCCTGCAGGGGACAATACATTTCTACATTTATATAAATGCCAACTTACAAGTCACAAGTAAGGAATTTTATGTTTGTGTCTTGCAATATTTGTGGATCGTGGTACAGGAGATGCATAAACAATAATGTCTCTCCATAGAAAAGGCAACATGGTTGATGAATGAATAAGGCAAGAATCAATACCGTTGCGAGAGCCCAAAGCTCCACACCCATTCCCATGTCCTTGTGTTCAGTGTGTGATTTGTGTTGCATTTACTGTAAGTTTTGTATTTGCACATGGAGTGGCTTTGTTGCATCCAATCCAATGTGTCAGGGTGCAGTAAGTATCAATTTTGTTAGGACACCATTAAGGCCAATATATGCTACTGCAATCAATCTATGGCATAGTATGGCTTAGCATGACGTGCACCTCATGGACATGTCATGGACATTACCCAAGACTACAACTTGACTTAAGACCCATTCGATGAATGGGTTGTTACCAGGCAATGACCCATTCATTTGAATCAGGTGTGTTGGAGCAGGGAGAGATAGCATGGGCCTCCAGGACCAGAGGCATGGGCCTTCAGGACCAGAAGTACAGAACACTGTAGTAGAACCAATAAAGTTGAAAAAAAAAAATATATATATATATATATATATATTAGTGTTAATGCAGTTTTGAAACGGTAATAAAGAGATTTTGTAATTTGATATTCAGAATGAAATCTACAGGTATTTTGACGAAATACAATTCTTGCTGTTGAGTAAACATTACTTGAAAATATGCTATAAAAATTTCTACAAAGTGTGAAAGGAAAATGTTACCTACCTGTTTTTCTAAGTAAACATCATTCATTTGTTTGGGTGTACAGTATGCCATAGCACACTGACATGAGCATACTTGTTTGCAGGTGTGTCTGCCGCACAGACTTGTGCGTGTTGACTGCACAAAAAAGTCCAGCACCAAGGTCAATTGCAATCGCTTGCAATTTTTTACGTCATTTTAAATGTTACTACAACACAGGAAATAATGACAATTTCAACACAAGGTCTTATATAATTTACTAGGCATTTGGTTTAGTGTAGGCTCTGCTCTAGTATAGAAGTATACATTGGCCTTTACCACCCTTAACAGAGCTTACCACAATACGTTTTGTATAAATAACTTTGTAAAGTAGATTTGCTTATAACCCTCCTGTTGTCTTCTGGGTCAAACTGACCCAACGCTCTTTTTGGCAGTTTGAAGGCACCAGTCCTAATTCTACAGCTTACACACACATGCACTGCTGGCACAACAAGGTGTGAGTTTGAAACCTGAGCACAATAGGAGGGTTAATAGGCACAAAAAAACAAACAAATGCATAAAGAAATAATTAATTAAGAAATAAAGACATACTGTACTGACAGTAAAAAGAACCACACAATCATACACAATCAGATAGATCTTCTGTCAAAAGAAATTTGAGTTTTGAAACTAGAGGACAACAGAAGGGTTAAATACGTGCTAATTATTTAGTTATTAGTTTAACAATTTTGTCAGAATTCTTTCAAATATTAAATATTAAAAGAAAAACACTCAATAGTAGCATACTAATTTATTAATGCATGTGTATTGGAAATATGGTAAAGGGTGCCTTTCCCTGTTGATTATTGTATGTCATTGTAGTTTCAGTTGTGCATTTACTTAACAGGAACATTAAGTTTGACCACAAAATGGAATAATGTCAGAGTTATGTTCTGGGACTTTATACAAGCTCAGAAACCTACACAATACTACACTTGCCTGTAAAGGAGCAGGCTAACACAAAAGGACAAGTTGCAATAGTAACTAGGCTCTGATCATATTAAATTACTTTTGTGCATTCGGAAAATACTGAAAATAATATAAAATTGGCTTACTCGCTTAGCTCTCTTCGTGGAATACCCCCCAGAACTTTATGTCCGGCATATTGTGTACATGTAAACACAATACTTTTGTCACTGTTGTGGGTGGATGCAGGAACAAACTGGACCATGTGGAAGTTTGTCATAAAGGCCCTTCCTCAAAGTCCCTCCAATATTGAACACATTCTGTGTATTTTTTACTTTGTGTTTGGAAGTGTATTTTCCAAACACACATGATATGCAGCCATAATCCATAATCCAGCTACTGTACTCTACAGTATGACAGGAAGGCAGGACCTGTAACATGACAAAATTCCATTGCACATTCACAAGATGAACTTTAGCATTTGGCATAATATGTTGAATGTGTGACCTTATCTTTTCTGCCCCAGTGACCCTCTTAAGATCTATATTGTAACTCTATAAAATCTATATTATAACTCAAAACAAATGTATGCTGTTTGTTATTGATTGTACTGTATAATGTATATTACTGTACTTATTGTATATTACTTATTTTGAATATTACTAACTCATATCAATGTAAAGGCATGATGCATTGTGTCAATCTACTGTATGTCTGGACAATTAGCTAATTGGTTAGTAGGTTATAGGTAAAACATTCTTATATTTATTTTATCCCAGGGCTGCTCTTTGGACATTTGCCCTCATTAACAGATATAGTTTCTTATCCACTTCTGTAAGGTTTTCGACCTGCCAGCAAGAAGGAAGCTCCTTGTCACAAACCTGCTTCTTTGTCTTCTAGTCTGCTGCTGTAGGGGATACCTAGTCTATAGCATTACAGAATGCATCCAGCCAGAGTTATGGCTGTGCTGTACTATTCTTTCAATGTCAGGCTGCCTCCCTATACAGTACATTATGTCTAACGGGTCCCAGTCTACTGCTGATGTAATTAACCAGAATCCTGGCAGGGTTGCAGTTGTTGATGGAGATACAATGACAGATTGGAAGGGAAGATGGCAGAGTGCAAACACAGATGATCAGTGGCCATTAGACTGTCCCCTAAACACAAGCTAGAGCGCACGCATGCAAACACACATGCATACACACACTCCTTGAGCCTTTTGCATACACATATGCATTTTTGTTATTAGCAGTTTGCATTACTCCTTCTCATCATTCGCTTCTCTAGTGTGGGTGTGAAAAAACACGAGACGGACACAAGTGCAGATCCCGCCTGTTCCTCTTGCACTGACTTGGCTGTGCTGTACTGACTCTTTCCACACACCCTGGCTAATGAAAATAAGATTTACACTGCTGCTAATGAGTCTGCCCCATCGCATAAAGGAGCAGCACACATTTATTATCTATTTATCATGTGTTTTGTATTTAACCCCATTCAAACATCCTTGAGTTTAATCCTCTGGTTTAGCAAATTGTTGAATGTGTGTTTGTTTTTATGTGATTGTATTTAACTCTTCTCTACACACATACGCAGGCGTACACACGCGCACAGGTTAACAGAGAGTGTGTACAGTAGTTATTCCCTGAGGACTCAGTTGCTGGCTAGTTTGTGTTCATCTTGATAGCAAAAAACAGATGTTGTATAACTGTAGTTGTGCAACAATAATAAATATAGATGGTGATGAATAAAAGGCGACTTTTTAGTCTGCAGTGGCGATTGATATAAAAAAAGAGCTTAAAGACTTGTTATACACACTGCTGTCTTCCTTGAGCTCTCTGTGCACCTCCCACCAAACTGACCTCTATCTGAAACCCTCTCTGGCCGTCTCTGCAATGTATTTTCATCTCTGCAGTTTTATTGTCAAAATTGTGCAAATGATTGTCGCTCATGGAACCACATTTGCAACTGACTTTTAAATGTCCAAGCTTATCCATCAGGGGTTTAAAAAAAAAAATCAGTGGGTGTGTGTGTGCATCGCTTGTGCGCATCCGGCTGAAGGATGTAATGACCAGGCATGTGGCCAATCTCAGCTGTTTCCCCATAAGTCAGTGTATTCATTCGCAGCAACTAGATTGAGATGTGGGTTTGTCTTTTCCCCAACACAGCTTTCAGCTGCGCTACTGTGTGTGTGTGTGTGTGTGTGTGTGTGTGTGCTGAAGGATTGTGTACTGTTATGTTACTGCAGGGAGGAAAAGTCTAGATTAAGTTGATGAGTTGGCCCACTCACACCTCATGTCTTAATCTACACATTAGTTTTGTTTGTGTATTTGTGTGAATTGTCCAAGATGTGCACAGTCCACCATGATGTTTTCCTTTTCGGTGTGTGTGTGTTTGTGTGGTGGGGGGGAAGGGTCATCATTTCATACAAGAGTAGCAGCAGGGTATCGGCCTCTGTAAAATATTATTTATGAAGTAAAATAATAGACTTGAGTAAAAAATAGACTGCATACTGTGCATCACACCTACCCGACCCTCTTCTTGCTCAGTGTTTTCCCTGTTGTTAATACCTTTTGCCTTGAGGGGCCCAGTGGCTCTCTGGATTTCTTTCTTCCTTTTGTTGGACCTTGCTTCATGTGTTTGTGTATTCTGGTTTTGGTTGTTCCGCAACATTCTTTATTGCACAGATTGACTGTGTGGCTTTGACCTTCCCTTCTCACTATAACTACAACATACACACAAACAGTATGATATACTGTAGCACAAACTATTGTATGCCTTATGCAAACACTGCCTCATTTCTGCTTCTTTGCTCCCATTACTGTAGCAGCCTGAGATTGTGACTGGACTGTTAACAGCATTGATTTGGACATAATCCACCCTCTGCTTTTGTTCTTTTCTCTCCCCTTCTCTTCTTTTCTCTGTTTGACGTATGTTCTCTCGATGCAAACCCCATTTGACTCTCAGTCTGCAGTTTTTCACAATGTATTTTCTCTACGTTTCTCCATTTCGTTCCCATCACTCCCTAAGGCACGTTAAGACTTTAAAGGCAGTCCTGGCTGTTTGGGTCCTCTTCTAAAGCACAGTGTATGTGACAGAAATGCCATATTTTTTGGCAACAGCAGGGTTTGGAGGTGAGAGTCTGGCTACTAGTGATGGGCTATGAGAGCCAACTGAACCAGCCACCCGACCCGACCCGCAAACCGGCAACTTGTGCCTAAGATGCTTACACATGATAAGTGGCAAAACTGCGCTGACTGTGCAGTGTTTTCCTATGCGGTACCAACTATGTGGTACCGCTTACTGGAAAAACGGTAATGAGGACTACGTTAACAGAGGTAGAGAAGGATTCGTAATTTCACTGCCGCTTCTGTCAGTCAGACATACAGTACAGCTGTTATATCATTGGCTGTGCTTTGAAAGGTCAGTGGCAACTGAGGTCAAAGTTGAAATATTTTGAACAGCGCTAGATGGGGCCACCGTTACCGCATAGTTGCATATACAGTATCCTGTTCTTAGGCCTATTCATAGTGCCCTAGAATAATGGTGTCAACAAATGTAGTCGATATAAAGGTACCACTTCATCTATCTGGGAGTACGGTGGGTTTAAACCTCCCTTCTGAAGTGATGATGTCATTCGTGCAAAAGATGGACAGACGACAGCATGGAATGGTGTGGAATACACTACACTACCCTAGCGAGCAGTAGCCTAAACTAATTAATATTGTTTTGCTGTTAGCATTAGGCTGTAGGCTATCTTAGTGCATCTGGGCCTAGGCTACTAAATAAGGCTGTTCTGCCACCTTTTGACTACCTGCAATATTTTGTGATAAGCTTATCGTGCCCGCCCAACCCGGCCCGCGCATCAGCACTGCTGGCTACTGTACCATATGTGTGTATGTGTGGTGGGTGCTTATTCAAGTGTTCCTGTAATGTCTAAGGACCAAGTCATCAACCAGCTAGATGCCCCCCCAAACTGTGACTCATAACCTCTGTGTACCCCTCCCACATCCAAAACATACCTCAAATACATCAAGACGGGTTTCACCAGCTGTATTTAGCATACTATTGTACTACATCAAGTGACTGCATTTCTGTAATGCATCATATTCCTGTGTAACAGCTCTCCACTCTATTAATAATGTGTGTGTGTGTGTGTGTGTGAAGAACAAGCTCTCCCCTTCTCCTCGACACCTGACAGCAACGCCATTCATCCCTTCCTGTACCCCAGGGAAGGAGACCACAGAGACTAGAGGAGGGCGGGTGGACTGGCATGCTCATCCTAACTGACAGACAGACTGGCATACAGACAAATGGACAAACACTCAGGGAGACAGATTAATTGGCGGACATACCGTTAGACAGACGCGAGCCGCACAGACAGGTTCCATTAGGTGACTTTCACACAACACACCTGACTGTTAGGAATATGGACCGTTGTGTCGGGGTGGCACTGTCACCTTAATGCTTCTCATATTTCAACATGGATAGTGTTGAAATGCCAGAGACTTGTCTTCTCACCTGCCTGTAGACACAACTGATGATCTCACTGTGTGTTTCAATACTTCACTGTCACTGTGTGTGTGTGTGTGTGTGTGTGTGTGTTCAGAACAGAAATATCCCTCACCCTTATTTTTACTGCAGGTGGGTGTTTGTATTTCTAAGTATATGTGGGAGAGCAAAGCCCTCGATGCTGGTCCTATTTCGCTCGCTCGCACACACATTTTTGTGAGTGTGTGTGTGTGTAAAAATTCCCAGCCTCTGTGGCAAGGTAGATATGACTATGAGTAGGCAGCATCTCAAATTGCCAGTCCTTCAGTGCCCCCCAACCCCCAGCCTCCACAGCCAGCTACTTCTGGTACTCTCTTCACCAAGTATGTGGCGTCCAATCGGATGAGCTGATCCTCCAGCAAACATCTGCAACTGTCTCTCGAGATAGATCCTGGGAATAAAGATTCTAGGGTTATAATCTGGTTGTCACACTGATAGCATGCGCAGGGGGGAGAGAAAGGGAGAGGGAACTATTTTGTTGCTGTAGTTGTTGTTGTTATCCATACTATTATTTTATAATATCAATACCACTTATGCTATTACTGTTAATAATGTGTTCTATTGTCTTTAATGTTGTACTTGTTGAGTGCTACCTGCCCTCTAGCTTTGGCAGCACTGTCGTGCTAATAAAGCTTACTTGGGGAGAGAGAGGGAGGGAGAGAGAGAGAGAGGGAGGGAGAGAGAGAGAGAGAGAGGGAGAGAGAGAGAGGGAGGGAGAGAGAGATTGGGTGCTTGATTGAGTTTTGTATGAGATGGTGCGGCAGCGTTTTACACTCCCCTCTATTCTGGTTAAAGTCTGATCAATAGATGTTATTTTTAGCTCTCTTCCCTCCCTCCCTCTCTGGCCACGCTCGAAATGTGCACGGCGTCTTGTCCGCCCACGCCCCCCCCCCCCCCCCCCCCCCCCACCTCCTTGCCTGGCAGTGCAGAGAGCTCACACGCATCGATCTCACACTAATAAGTTGGTCCAAGCCTCAGCAGTTCTGCACCTCCCAGACTGTGTGTGGGGTGGACCTGTTGGGGGGGGGGGGGGAGGTTGGCTCCCATAATGTGCCGCATGGCACGGTGCAGTGCACTAAAGAGGGCTGTGACTGACGCACGCACACAAGCACAGGCTGGCGCACGCAGCATATTTCAGATGCAGTAAACGTCTTTCCCTGTTCTGCAGTTTGCACAGTGCAGAGCAGGACATGCTATGGCGCATGCTGCTGCATACTAGCGCGCACACTGATGGGCTTGTGTGGACGTGGTTCACCATCTCATTGTGTGGTTGCTTTGAATTGGTGTTGGACACCGCCACCCCAGGCAGGAAAGCTAACAAGACAAGCAAGACATTAAACTGACATTTGAATTATTACTTATTGACCTCAATACACCTGTTGCACTGGCATACACAGTAGCATTACCGAAGTTTACCTCGAC
>JAODUG010084027.1:0-12473 GCA_027564795.1 Aphredoderus sayanus
TGGCCCCACCTCCCCCATACCCTGGGCCCCCCCAGAACTGGACTGCACCCCCCCAGAACTGGACTGCACCCCCCCAGAACTGGACTGCATCACCACCTCAAGGTATTTATTATTATTATTATTATTATTGTTATTATTATTATTATGTCTGTGTCACTGCACACATCAGATCCAAACAGTCTGCCTCAAAATTAACCACATCAAAACACGGCACTCAAAGAAAAAAACGTCTCCTTCATGTTTTTTTTTTTTTTTTTACAAAAACAAAACAAACTGTCGTCCACCAGATGGAGTGAGCAGGGTACACTGTGCTGAAGTGTCAGTTTGGTGCAGCACTATTTTAGGATGAGCACAAACTGGATGTTTGTGTCTGCGCCTATTGATGAAGTGCTAGTAGTTTAACTGCAGTCTCAGCCTGTATTTTGATTTCATTTAAGTTTAACAGTAATTTTCTATATTTCTACTGTGTGTGTGTGTGTCAGCTAACTCCAAGGCAGCTGAAGCAGCAGGCAGTGCTTATTACAACCCTAACAATCCACACAACGTCTACATGCCCATGGTGAGTGTCTACTCACATTACTGCTTGTGTGCGAGACATGTTGCAAAGAGCTATGTGCCGCGCTGACACACTTTCCTGTCCACATCTTCCCCAGCAGGAACGGCCTCCTCCCTATGCTCCATACCCAGACTCTCCTGAGAAGAAAAACAACTGAGTCTCAAGAACTTTCATCTAGATCATCCTCTTTTCCATTCTCTATCTGAAATGTATTGCTAAACAAAAATGGTAATTATGTTTGTATGACTGTTGAGAAACACACACACACTAACTATACAACCATAGACCAGATTTTAAAGCGGTTTGCGATTGATAGAGCAAAAGGGTTTCCATGACAATATAATGGATAGATTATCCTTTTTTAGGATACTGAAATGTTTTACAAAAAAAAGTATTTTTTACTTTCCTGAGGTTAATGTATATGACTCAACTGCCATGTTGCTAATTTGAGACTTTTCTGTTTTGATTTTTCTTTGGTATGTTTGATACTGTATTGCATTTGTTGGAAGCATTTGAAAGGGTAATTTAAACCCCTTAGATTAGATTAGATTAAATGAATACAACAATATTGAAAATAGATTTTTAAGAAGGTAGAGGGATGTTTATTAATACATTTTGTAGTGAGTTATTGATTGCACTTCATACTAAACAATAGCAAATTACCTTTGGAACAGCATTGAGAAGCATGTTCACATTCATAAGGCAGTGTGTGTAGTATTGAAAGTGTAGAGGTTCATCATGGCAAAGTAGAATAGCTTAAATAAAATTATTATTCGGTGTTATTAAAGGATATATGAAATTGTATGTTTTGTCAAATTACACTTTTTTTTTTTTTTTTTTTTTTTTTCGAGTGAGACCAGTATGCACATGTGCTGCACACAGTTTGCTGGGTTTGAATCTGGGCAAAACCATTATTGGAAGTGAAAATTATTCTTAATTCATTGAAGATTTCAGATAAATTGTACATCTTTTCTTTATCCCAACAGGCTTTGTAATGCCACTTAATAATTTAGTGGACTAGTAGGTTTGAGAATGTTTGTCAGGATGTTCTCCGAACTATTGTCTGTGCAATATTCCAACATATTGTATTGTGCTTGTGGGTGATGAGATAGTTGTGCTTACCTAAATAGCCCCTGCCCTGGTCCTAGCTTGTATGGTATTGATGTATGCAAAGTCAAGCTAAAACCGGAACACTCTTCTTTTTGTAATTACACCTGTGTTGGGTTACAAGGCCATAGTCCTATCACAACCTGTGTTGTGTCTACAGTCGAGACTGTGGAGTGCAACTCATTTATTTGTCATGAAACTGGGGTGACGTGACTAACTAACCAAATAATTGCATTCTTGGTGTGTTGGATTAGACCTGATTGGGGTTGCACTCGTTTTAATGAATAGATGAAATGAAAGAGACAAGATTTTATTTTGCTTTAATTAAACTAATGCACATTCATATCTTCTTATTCCTTATCTTGAATACCTCCTGTATTATTAGAAAGTTCTAATAAATATATAATAAATATTCTTAATATGTTTAATTATAGGATATTATAATATGTTTGTTTTGCTATTTAATATCAATATCTTAAATATATTTTCACAAGAAGCCAGAAGTATTTTCATAGCACATTTTCAAAGTTTATAATAAAATAAGTACAAAAACATTACGTTTTCAGAAACTCCACACAAAGTATTCACTACACACATTTTCTGAATCATCTATCCTGTTATGACCAAGGTTAAGACATTTTACATCAACACATATCTAGCTACTTAATATGCACTTAACATCTGTCCACCTTCCACTATTACAATTAATTAAAAAACAATATTCTATTAATCAAGTCATTGCAAATCCAGTTCCTTATAGCTACTGGGGAAAATTTGATAAAATACATTGGAAATAGATGCACACAAATCTGGCTTTGCCCCACAGTAAACTGATTGTTAGTTAAAGCTGTATTGCATTACATTACAATTATAATAACTGATACTATAGACAGCGCCAGTGAAACTAAGCCTAACATCATGACCACTTGGATAACAATACAATAGATTGGTTAATAGTAATACTCTGGCTGGCACCATAGACTCTGCTTTCGGCCTCAGTGTGATTGTCAAAGTTGCACCTCAATTGATTTTTGCATTGGAAGATGTCTGCTGAAAGTCAAAAACATGCAACTACTTTAAACTGCTTGCAGTTATATCTTGTGACTAGATTGTGCCACTGATATGCCAAGTTATTCTATGCAGATTTAATGTTGCTGGTCATTAGTTGCTCTCTAGTAAACTCGTAATCCTCAAAATATTGAGTTACCAGCAACTGATGTCTCCAATGTACTTTCCTTAAGCTTTCAGCTACAATGTAACCTTCCAATTTTGATAGACCCTTCTCAATTGCTGCTTTGTATGTACACTGCTTCTGAAAGACTGCTTTCATATCAGATACCATCAGTCCAGTATTACAATTAGGTACTGTATTAGCAGCAGGTAGGGGTTAGGCTCATATGCATATGTCTATGCATGTCAGGTATCAAATCCACAACCTTTTGGTTGGGAGTCAATCATGCCAACCACCAGCCTATTCTGCCCCAATATACTTACTCTTTAATCATTTTGCTTTGATACACACTTACACAGTATAGATTTCTGACAAATGTTTTTGACATCATCCTATACTTTTGGATTTGCGGATTATGTATGGGCACATATTAAAAACTATTATAGAAGCCAAGGACCAAAACAACTATGCTGATGTTGAATTCCAAAATGACTCATTACCTATCTACATACAGAGAGGTGATTAATTAAAGGAAAAACCTGAAACCTACAGTGAGGGGATCTGTTTGCTCTGTTATGCTGTGTGGGGCATTTTGCTGGCCAGTTTGGGTCCACTTGTAAATCAATACAAAGCTGTTCTGAGTGATCACCTTTATGTTAAGATAAAAAATATTTTTATCATGATGGGAATGGTCTTCTAGGATGACAATTCCCCCATTTACAGGACATGAGGTGTCACTGAATGGTTTGATGAGTATGAAAAATCCATCAACAATCATGAATCATATGTTATGGCCATCACAGTAACCATATCTCAACCCAGTTTAATATGAATTTGAATGGATGTTAGACAGTGCTCCACCACCATTATCAAAACATTAAAAAAATTATATTGGAAGAATGGTGTACCATTCCTCCAGGAAAGCTCCAGAGACTTGTAGAATTAATGCCAAGGCACAGTGAAACTGTGGTGAAACACCATATTATCCTTTAATTTGTCACCCTTCTGTAGCTCTATAACATTAATACAGCTATGTCGAGGAGACCACAGGCTAATGTAAAGGCAACATGGGTAATCTCGTCACTATTAAAGTAATAAAATCTATGATGGATGGTCACCATATAGCTTCTATGCATTCAGTTCTTTTGGAGATTAATAAGGATATTGATACTGTAGGTGGTTAGGTTCAAAAAGGAATTCAGCATGAGATCTGGTCTAAATCAGATAAGACTATGGTTCTTCCTGCAGGAACCACACCTCGTTGCGACGTCCATAAGGTTTAAGTGGTGGGTCGAAACTGCAGCAGAAGTATTGTTTGCGCTGAAACGGCGCAGTCTCTCCCAGGGTGCGTGTCAGACGCAATGCCTCCGCTTTGTACTCAGCCTCGCCTGCAAAGCCTCCAAACTGTCTGTGAACAGAACAAGTGATACCTTCCATCAGGGAAGACTTCTAAAATCAAGCTGGTTAAAACGGTATCTTGTGAATAAGTCCACTTTTAATGGGATGTGTGCACACAATTAAAAAGGGCTTGTATTGGCCACTGGGGGTTAAGAGGATACACCTTAAAGGTGGTAAGCTATTGTAAGCCAATACACTTTCTGTAAAAATGTATCATCTATCTCGTAATGGTCCACTTCTGTGTGCGCGCTGACATAAAACCCCATCTGGTATTGCCCTGGCCCTGTAAATCGGAACAGAAACAAACATTTGCGGGGAGTGGAGCTCCTGGGGGAGCACCCTATATGGCATTGATGGAAGAGGCATTTTTGCTTTGACTAATTCAAATATCAGCAATCTTTCTCCATCGTCACTCACTACACCTTCAAATGGGAAAAGGACAGTGCACTCACATTGCATAGACGGTCATGCCTGGCCGTTCCTCAATCCTGATGGTGTTGTCGGTTGGCGTAGGGGGGCTTTTCTGGTACGCATTAGGGATCCGGATGCCGGCCACCATGCGGCGAGACAGCGAACCATCATCCCGTGGGTAGACTGCGATAGTGATGGGGGGTGCTGTACCCATTGCCTCGCCTTTGGAGCAGGGGTTGGTGGTGGTTTAAAAGAGACAATAGACAGTTAAACGATTTGTTTTTTTGCATATCATCTGAAATCTCTCCATTGCTAGTCTGCGGTGCCAATAGATCTCAATCAAATCAAGTGATTGGCTGACCTAAACCAATCAGAATAACTCATAATTGTTCAATGCTAGTAACCTAACAGCCACACGGATTGTCCCAATGCAGGCATTGAATTGCTGTTGCCAATGGAACAGCCTACCTGGACACTGGTTAAGTGAAGGTTCCAGAGATTCCAGAGTGTTATATGCAAAATCAGGATGGTTTAACCCTCCTGTTGTTCTTCTTATATCTTATTGTGCCACCAGATGGCGCCACCTGATTGTGTCGTTTCCTTTATTGTCATAGCTGTGTGTATTTATTACTTAGTTAATTATTTCTTTATGTATTTATATTTGTGCATTTTAACCCTCCTCTTGTCCTTAGGTTATAAACACACTACCTTGTTGTGCCAGGAGTGCACATCATATATGTGTATGTAAGCTGTAGAATTAGGATTGGTGCCCTCTATCTCCCACAAAGAGCTAGTGCGTTGGGTCAGTTTGACTCGGACGACAACAAGATGGTTTAATAACATAGCAGCATAGCTTAACTATGAAAACCACTAGGACAACAGCAGGTTGTCCTAGTTGTATTTCAGAGGTATTTGATTGGACCACAGGATTCCCTCTGTCTTTTCATTGGTTTACCTTGCTGATTGCTCCCACCAATGTACATCAACAGCTTCCTCACCAGCTCACTGGCCACTTGGTCAAAGGTCCGCCCATCAGACGGGACCATGGCGTATTTGGAGGCATCGTATCGCCGCACCTCGTAGCTTACCCCATCCTGAGCAGGAAAGGCAGAGGGTATGCTTTGGTATGCTAATCAAAGCTAAAACGACCCCATCCACAAACATGCCAGCAGAGGAGGAGGTCACAGGATTTGTTTGCGTGCACACACAAACACAAAACAAAGAGCAGGAAAGAGGTCAAGCTCAGACATGATTCACCTCTGACACATCTGGCAAATTGCTGAGAGGGATGGAAGTCTATATGTGAATGTATGCAAGTCTATGTTTATGCACACTTCTGGAGACCTCCTACCTCCTCCTCAATGCTTGCAACTGTGCTCACTGCAAGTCAGTTTGGAGAAAAGCATCTGCCAAATTAACAACTGTAACTGTTATTATCCAAGTGAGTGTGTTGAATGTTTGTGGTGTATTGGCCTGTGTTTGCCTGCATTCCCCATCCAAACACAATATGTGGGATTATATTGAGAACATTGCTCATCTTCATATGGAAATACACTACCTATTTTGAAATGTAATTTGAAGTGTAATAAAATCTTATACACTACTACTTTAACTTACCACTAATCCTGTGTCTTCTTCACTCTGTAGCACTTGCTAGATAATAGTAGGTTATCATGAAGTTCTAATGTGGGCTAGGTAGGCAGCCTCCTGCAAAGTAATTACAATGGGTCTCTGCTACAGGGCATGTCACTGGACCCATCATTAACATTGCATATAGGTGGCATTCTGAGACAACAGAGCCTGGGTACACTTAAGATGTACAATTAAAATGCCCATTATGTGTGTGTATGTGTTCATATCTCATGCCAGCCTGTATAGGGATAATTGCTTTCTGGGACAGAGTACCATGTCATGCACCCTACTAATTTCATCATAAACACACTTCTTCAGGCTTACATGTCTGTTAAAGGGGTAATAAATCAGTTGGCCATAGCTGTGTGTATACTTCGTCCAATTATGTGCCTCAGAATGGCATCTAAAGAATATTGCATAGTCCCTCACTACAGAGGAATTAATTGAAATGCATTGAAATTGCAGTCTTTTTTGATTTGTCTAGTACGGACAAATCACCATCCTATGCGGAACTACTGGCAGCTACATGCTTGGTTTAAGTGTGAAGTGAGCCCGTGAAAGATGGTGATAGACAGATGATTAATCCAATCACCTGCCAAGTATTTTTTGAAAGTGCCTGCCCTTTTTTTTCAAACAGTTTCCAATGACGTCTTCTCAGATGGTTTTGTGTAACAAACCATCTGGCAGAGTCAGGTTAAACTCATTCTGCCCAGATATTATGCATCTAGGAAGGCTATAACCTCCAGTATGTCTAATAAACAGGATGATTTAAAAAACTTAAATTAATTTATTGTACTACAATGATAAAATACATAAGATACAAGAGACACACTGCTACGTTAATCATAAATCATAACACTTACATCTGTGTTAAATGTTGCCTTTGTCATGTAGCACTTTCCGTGTGCATGCCTGTGGTCCTGTCAGACACTTCCTCTGTATAGTGTGTCAGTCTTAATTAAAAGAGCAGGGTGTCAGTCACCAGGTTCATGTGACGTGACTCTGATTTCATGGCCTACCGTATTAACATTTGTCAAGCCCAGAGCTGTCACCAACCTTGCCCCTTATGACTTTATTCAGCTGTTTACTGAACAATCAGGGACAGTGGGACAGGATAGTAAGTGGATAGACCATCTGTCAATTGCAGGACCCAGGTTCAAGCCCGTCAGCAAGCTTCTGTCTGACTGTGCCGTAAGGGGCATTCACAAGCACAGCTGACCCGATGCGATGATGAGGGTTAAAATGAGAATGAAGTATTATTTCCTGATCTTCCTTCAACAGTTTTGAATAAACCTTGACACTTGCATGCAAATGTATTTGATAGGATGTATGTGATCTCATATGGGTCCCTACCACCATCTATCTTGGTTTTCAGACAAGCTTGTTTGACAGCTGTGTCATCTTGCTAATCAACTGTGGTCAGTATCAGAATACACACACCGTAAACATCTGAGCTCCTGGTTTGACCTCAGTCCCTGATGCATGCATACAGACACACGCGTGTGCACAACGATTCACGCCCACACGCGCACACGCACGCACACACACACACACACACACACGTGATCATGTTAAAACCGTAGCTACTGTATATGTGGTGGGGTCATAAAAATATGTTCCCAATAGATTTAGTGACCTTCTTCAGAACAACTATCCCCTCACCTAACACCCCAAATTATTAGTTAAATTATAAATAGCCATATCAGTGTGCCTGCATTTCTCTTTGCTGTCCCAGCGCCAGCAGAAAATACCCCAGGCTGATTTGTCACATGCTGAGATGAAGCAGGCGGTTTTATAGGTCACAAGTAATTAAGTGTAGGGCTGTCAATCAAGAATAGAGGTTGTTCCCGGTAAAAGAAATATATAAATACAAATAAAAACAAAAAGCTATAATGCCCATGTTACATAAATGCCTAAATTAATGAACTGTTAGATTGAATTAACATTAAGGCAATGCAGCTAGTAATAGTGAAAAGGGAAACGTTTTTTCTGATCAGGCAACAGATAGAATTAGCTACAATGTAACAGCTCCCAACGTGGTCATGGAAAGAAACGTCCTGGAAAAACGACACTTAACGCACATCAAAAATATGTTCTCATGTCGCTTCTGGTAGGTATCACAACACGGCCTACCTTTGTTTCACTGCTGAGCAGTTTGTACTCCGTCTCCTCTGTGTTGCCGAAGAGCGAATTCTTTATCATTCCAAACATGTCACTCCGGCCAGGTCACTACTTCTCTTAAGCGCACCTTTCGGAGTCACTTCTTTCGTCTCCTCTGTCCCTCCCTATGTAAGGCTTGTTAAAACTTGGAAAACAGAAAGAACCTAATAAATATCGATTAAATATTGACAAACAAGTGGAATATTACTGTATCCAGATGTTTCAACGAGCAATTTGTTCTCTGGAAAAATTGTGCGTCTTCTTGTTTTGTGGAGGCTACTGTCGTGGTTAGGCTATTTCTCTTCAAGCTCGGTTTCTAACTGGTAGTTGTGAGAAATGCTGACTCCTCTATCCAAACAGCATCTTCTCATTTGTGACAGTAGCCAAGTGCCTCCGCCCTCATTTTCCCCTCCTTTACTGTGCGTTTAAGTCATTACACCACCTGTCACTTTTAACTCAACACTGTTAAACACATTTCTAACACAGTAATTATTACACGGCTATTATAGATTACTTAAATCAACTCCTAATGATGATGTTGCACAAACATTTGAAATACATTATCGCTAATGCAGTGAACCCACCCAAGTGAAGCCGAGGGTGCTCCCGAGGTTCATAATAGCAGAGAATTAAAAAATTAACAAAATGCGTAGAAAGTAGACATTAGCTTGTGTTATGACTGCATTTTTAGCTCCAAATTTGTCATTAGGCTATTGTGCGTGCATTTTAAACTGTTGTGGAAAGAATTATGATAGATTTTTGGATTTTCGTAATTTAACGACGCTAGCTGCCGATTTGTCACTATGCATTGTAGTGTCTTTGTAGTGCTCTACAGGATGCTGTGTGAATTAATTTGGAGGAGCTGCGCATGTGTGCATGTCTCACTCTGTGTGGCACAGCATGTTGTATAGCTTCAGGGTCTGGTCTATTTAAATGAACAGTGAAAGCAATGTTAGTCACTACAGAAAAAGAGAAAAACAGGGTGGTTGGATTTCTATGAGAAATGACAGTGATGGGAAAGACTGGGTTTGTAAAAGCTACAGCATTTTCCCCAACAGTGGCAAGCAGTTACAGAAATGCAACACATGCAACAGTATAGGCTATAGCTGCATGCAAGCCATGATATGCATTCAGGCAAGTTTTTAAATTTGAACCAGGATTTTTTTATACTTGTTTATGTATTAATTAATGCTTGCTAATGAATTATAACAAAAGTATATGTTTCAAATTATTTAAATAAATAGAACAAGGTATTTCATTATCAATTATTTAATGGAACATTTTAGTCAGTGAAAATGTACTGTATTACTTCAAAATAACAGTTACAGAAAACATGCAACAAAACAGAAGCATGTGTGGACAGACAGCATGATATAGAACATTTATAGTTTATAGCGTTGATTGTAGTCAAACAGTCCGCAGGGAAGGTCTTTCGTGATAATAGCTGGTCTGGTTCTCTTAGAGAAGTCCGTAATGGCAGATCGCCACCCACCCAGACATGGGTTAAATATTTGTATTATCAAGTATTTACAGTCTCTACAAACCCATTGGTTCCAATCAATCAATGCAGAAATGTATTCTGTTAAATCTAATGAGACCCACGTCAGTGCCCCACTGTTGCACTTTTTAAACTTCTGTCCTCTTCTCACTTCTCCCAGCCTTTGCCTCCCGGTTGAGTGGGCAGCCTTAGACCCACAATACCCGCCATCTCTTCTGTTCCACGCTGTCCCTTGCCATGGTACAGGCTATGCAGGGCCAGGTGGTTCCTTGTAGCAGTGAGCAGGCAGAGGTAGGTTTGAGAGGCATGCAGTGCCTCCTGCTGGGCACGGCAGTACCTCTCTCCTGTCACCTGAGGGAAGAAACCAGACAGATATATCAATCCAAAATAATTAGATAATTCTGATCAGATAACAATCGCAGTCTGAGGCGATGACAACGCGGCCAGTTGCAGTCTGTTATCTGAGTGTGAGTGTACAGCCTGTGAGTGTAGAGTCTCCAAGATTTTTCAATCATAACAGACAATGTTAGGTAGAATAACACTTCAAATTCACTAAATATATACAATTAAATGTAACATAATACTAAAATACACTAAAAAATATAAACATAAACAACATGTTTGATTAGTGTTTTTATGTCAACTACTTGGATATAAAAAGGCATGGGTATACATATTTACATTTATCCATGGGGTCGGTTGTTCCAGGTGACACAGACTGATGTGGAAGAACACCTCTAGCTAAACCCACACTTTTCTCTTTGCTTCAATGAATACACATATATTCGTTTACTCTGGTGAACCATGTTCTAAGAAGTTCACGAGGATGCTGCATCGTGGTTCCAGGTACAAGTAATACGCTCATTTTGAAAGACAGACCCATACATTTGTAAGTTGACACTTGTAAGAATAGGATTCTGTTTAACCCTCGTAATGTACTCAGAAATATCGTATTAAGCCACACGGCGGCGCCATCTGATTGTGTATGATTTGTGTGTTTTTCAATTGGCATTGCTGTGTGTATTTATTTATTTATTTATTTATATATTTATTATTTATTTATGTATTTGTGTTGTTTTTTGTTCCTTCTACCCTTCCTGTTGTCCTCGGGTTTCAAACACACCTTGTTGTGTCAGCAGTGCACATCATGTCTGTGTAAGCTGTAGAAATAGGTTTAGCGCCTTCTATCTGCCACAAAGAGCTAGTGGTTTGGGTCATTTTGACCCAGAGAACATTACGAGGGTTAACTATCCCGCTGTCTTTGGGTTTTAAACGCAATACCAGCAGATGTCGCCAACCGCGGCATATTATATGCCAATGTGCATATAGCGCACTGGATAATTTTGACTCATAGGAGAGCAGGAGGATTAAAAGGGGGAAATATTCTCATATAAAGTGTCGGTAATGGAATCCAATGATTAATGCCATCTACACTAATAATATTCTTTGGACCCAATAAAGAAACATCTCACACACTGAGTTGGTACAGTACTTAACGTACTACACAGTACTGTTATAGTAGAGTTAGCAGTGACCTTGCTACAGTGTCTTGAATCATTGGATTTACTTAACAACAATATAGACTACAATAGCAATGTTAATTTTTTTCTCATGCTGATTCCATGCAAGATATTGCTTTTCAGACTCAAAGTACACGTGTGTATTTCATTTGCCTGTTAATCAAAGCAGTCGTTTCTCCCCATGCTACAGTATAGTAGCATGTAGCTGTAGTGTGCTAGCTATTAAACGTAGGCCTACGCATAGCTACCTACCTCATTTTTCCGAAACTGGTCCATAACATAATTGTACGCCAAAGAATTTTTGTATTGCGGCCCTTTGATGGCACGTAACTCCTTTAACACACCTCGGTAGACTCGAAGAGGCGATGACAACGCGGCCATGTTTAAAATGTTGTTTTGGTTTTCGGCACAGGCATAGAAATTACTGCTACACATCTACGCCCCCTCGACATAAACTGCCACCAGATGGCGCCGTTGCTTCAAAGTTAAATTTACAGTACATGATATGGTAACGTTCTGTATTTTATTGTTACATTTTATACCATAGATCTTAGATACAGTGCTGTACTTTACAAAACATATATATTTTATTTTATATAGCCTATAGGAATGTTTACCCTACACAGGCTACAAAAATATTTGCACTTAGTTCTGAGTTCACTTGCATAGCCATAATTCATCCAACTGTATTGCCCAGCATATTTTTTCCCAGTGTGTTTCAGGAACAGTTTTGACCTGTACCACTGTATTGATGATTGACTATATGGGTCTATTAATCAGTTTCACACGCACACACACACACACACACCAGTTTGGTTCCTCGACATTTGTTGGAAAGCCCGCCCCCCACCCTTTTCCCTCCTTATCTCACTCACTCGCTCTCAATGAATACTAATGCAGTGAGTGGGCCCACCTCCAATCCAGCCCGCTTTTTTCAGTGATGGGCGGGAGAGAGAGAGAGAGAGAGAGAGAGAGAGAGAGAGAGAGAGAGAGAGAGAGAGAGAGAGAGAGAGAGAGAGA
>JAODUG010084048.1:0-12473 GCA_027564795.1 Aphredoderus sayanus
AACACATTCCCTATAAAACATTATATATCCACATAAAAGAGCAAAGCATTCCGAACAGTGAGTGACATCACGCTCTCTGCAAGTCAACAGCCGGCCGAGAGCAGCGTGCATGGCAGCTATCTTGCACTTGTCCCTCCCGCTGTCATATGGGTCAAAATGACCCGGTGCACTCGCCAGTAGCGGGCGCCAACCACAACATGGACATGACATTCTGTGGTTGGCTCCCTCTGCTGGTAGTTGGCTGAAATGCCGTAGGACACCTGGAGGGTTAAATGAGTGCCCCTATCTGTCATGTGATGTGTAGTGATGTAACACCAGTGTGATGCTTAGTTATGTAACGCCAGTGTGATGTGTAGTAATGTAACACCAGTGTCATGTGATGTGTAGTGATGTAACACCAGTGTGATTTGTAGTGATGTAACACCAGTGTGATGTGTAGTAATTTAACACCAGTGTGATGTGTAGTAATGTAACACCAGTGTGATGTGTAGTAATTTAACACCAGTCATGTGATGTGTAGTAATGTAACACCAGTGTGATGTGTAGTGATGTAACACCAGTCATGTGATGTGTAGTAATGTAACACCAGTCATGTGATGTGTAGTAATCCAACACAGTGTGATGTGTAGTGATGAAACACCAGTCATGTGATGTGTAGTGATGAAACACCAGTCGTGATGTGTAGTGATGTAACACAGTATGATGTGTAGTGATGTAACACCCATCATGTGATGTGTAGTAATGTAACACCAGTGTGATGTGTAGTGATGTAACACCAGTGTCATGTGATGTGTAGTAATGTAACACAGTGTGATGTGTAGTGATGTAACACCAGTGTCATGTGACGTGTAGTGATGTAACACAGTGTGATGTGTAGTGATGTAACAACAGTGTCATGTGACGTGTAGTGATGTAACACAGTGTGATGTAACAACAGTGTGATGTGTAGTGATGTAACACCAGTGTCAGGTGACATGTAGTGATGTAACACAGTGTGATGTGTAGTGATGTAACAACAGTGTCATGTGACGTGTAGTGATGTAACACCAATGTGATGTATGGTGATGTAACACCCGTCATGTGATGTGTAGTAATGTAACACCAGTGTGATGTGTAGTGATGTAGCACCAGTGTCATGTGACGTGTAGTGATGTAACACAGTATGATGTGTAGTGATGTAACACCAGTGTCATGTGACGTGTAGCAATGTAACAGTGTGATGTGTAGTGATGGTTACATCACATGACGGGTGTTAACCCGTCATGTGATGTGTAGTAAAGTAACACCAGTGTGATGTGTCGTGATGTAACACCCGTCATGTGATGTGTAGTAATGTAACACCAGTGTGATGTGTAGTGATGTAACACAGTGTGATGTGTACTGATGTAACGCCAGTAATGTGATATGTACTGATGTAACACCAGTATGATGTGTAGTGATGTAACACCAGTATGATGTGTAGTGATGTAACAGCAGTTCATGTGTAGTGATGTAACAGCAGTGTGATGTGTAATGATATAACACCAGTGTAATGTGTAGTGTAGAACTCACTAGGATCATGTGACCTGTTGAGATGTCCATGTTGGAGTGGGCGGGCTCTTCACACCAGGATGAGGTGCTGCTTCGAGCCGATGGGCTGATGGCGGGGCCACTGTCGCTGAACTGGGATGAGACGCTGTTGATCCGGGAGGACGCGGGTTCTGGGCGCTCCACAGGCGGCTTGATTGCCATGCGCTGACGACACAACTCCTAGATGTCACACAAAGGTCAAAGGTCACACTGGTGCAAACTGATTGTTGATTTCTCACAAAGTAAATTACAGATCGAGTTACAGTAAACAGACATTAACTAAATAAAATGTAATATATATTCAATCTATGTCAATCAAAAAACAAACATCTAATAATATTGCCTATTTTCAAAATTTTCAATCATTCTTCAAGTTTGTCAGTGCCATTGGCTCCTCCTACATAACTGCCATGTCATCTGCCTTATAGTCCTGAAAAGTTATGGTCTATGTGGACCTGTTCTGGTGCAGAGCAGGAATCTGGATGGAGGTGTTATTAATAAGAGATACACAAGTGATTAACGAGCACATTATGATTGACAAGTCCATTTGCAGGTTTTCATTAGTGTGTATTTGATCTGAATACTGTTCTAGAAGGTGCTGATATTAATCCATGTGCCTGCATCTCAACGAGCACTGAGTTGGAGCCTCTTGGATACCCCCCACCCCCACCAATCCCCCAACACACACACACACACACACAGAGCAAGATATGACAAAAAGCAAGAACAATGTCAGATGGCAGCATCTTACAGTGTTACAGTGTTTTCAGTCGGCGAACCAACACTGCCATGGTCTTTTGTAGATTGATTTAGTGTTGAAAGCTTCAACAGGCATTGTGAAGAGTGTTGGTGAACTGGTAGCTGGTGAATGTACTGTATTATATGTCCTCAGCTAGCAAGCACTCCTTTATTTACAGTTGCCTTTTGTATCAGTGTCCACCACAGGACCACAGGCTAATATTCCCTTTTAGTTGGGACTGGGACTTTTATTCACAGGCACCATGCCAGTTCTGGGGGAGGTGGGTGTTTCCGGATGTGTGTTCTCCATAGAAAAGCTCAATAAAGCTTTGACCTGGAGACCAGACTGGTGTAGGGGCCATGCCCGCTTTCACACATACGCAAGCACACACACACAAAGGGGCACTGACAAACAATGATGGAGAAAAAGAAGACAGACAGAGATAATTAAACAAATAGCAAGGATCGAGGAGATGAGGAGCGAGAAAGCAAAACATTTGGAGAAATAAAGAAGTGAGAGAAGAGAGGACAGAAAAAGTATAGGGTTCTAGTGATGTTCCTGACAGGTGAAAGAATTCAATATTAAATCAGGATGAGACAGTAAACTGGGAATGACTAGTGAAACTCATTCTGACAAAAAAAGTGTTGTCCAGATTAAGATGACTCCCATGTCCCGAGGAAACCATGTGATTAAGAAACTCAATCACATGCAACACATAACACAGACACCTGTCAATCAATGTCTCCTTTGTCAGAAATTAGCCAATCCCTTGTTACGGATTCACACATTCCATTTAATTGACAAGCCGGCAAGTTGAGTTTTAGAAAGCTGCGCGTCCAGTGACATACTGTAATGTGTGCTGTGCGTGTGCAGTGCAGCCCCAGAGACTGCACACACACACACACACACACACACACACACACACACACACACACACTCACTCACTCACTGACTAAAGGAGCGATTCCCTGCCCAGTGCTGTCAAAGAGATGAGCTTTGGTTTAACAGTGAAAACCATGCACACTCTGGCATGCTTTAATTAAATTACCATTCATTTCTTAACGCATTTTAAGATAATTATATTACTTTTTATACAGTATGATACATCTAAATACACTAAATACTGATAAAACTGATAAAATGACCCCTACATTTTTACACACTGGTAAAAATACATTATTCCTATTTTATAAAGAACAAAATATTCATGTAATAAAAATATGTAAAACATAGTTAATAAAAATAAAAATAAAAATAAAAACCTATTTAGCATTAATATATTTAAAACAACAGATCATATCATATAGTTGTATGTTAAAAATAAGCCTCTGTGGATTACTCTTTTAGCAGGTAAAATACTGAGCAGGGATGAAATATAAGCCCTTGTGGGTCTCATTACAAAATCAATGCTCACAGGATGAGTCTCATTTAAAAACAAGCCAGGGAAAAGGTCAGACAGAGTGAGAGAGAGAGAGAAACAGAAAAAAAACTTTAATTCGCTGCTCAAAAAGCCACTTAATATTGGATTCTGTAAATTAAATTTCACACCCGGTTATTCTGGCCAAAGGATAATTACAGCGAACAGAGGGAGGAATGGAAATAGAAATGATGGGCTGAAAATACAGTCAGATTGTAGTAAAGCTATACAGTCTGGCATTATCATAGTGTAACATTAAAAGCTGGTTAAGGTTAGTAGTTCTACTCCCAGTGGAGACTATACGGCACCTAACACATAAAGGATTAGTAGTTATATTTGCTTCTCATCAGGGGCTAGGGGCTATATTCCCTCTGTAGCACACCAAAGTTGTACAAAGGGCCAGCCCTCTAGCGTATTCTCTCTTCAAGAGACATCTGGAGGTTCTCCATGACATCAATGTGGGAAAGGGTCGTTTTTAACTGTTCATTTCATTACAGAAGCCTGAAGGAACACGACCTACCTTTCTGCAGACTCTTCAATCTCCTATGGTGCTTCTATGTAAACAAAGTCTGCACACAGTTGGTGAGGCCAAACACTTAGTGGACAAGCTAAGACAGATGCTAGCTGAGGTAGGATTTTAACTGCACCAGTGCGCTAGCAACTGCCCTGACATCATCCGCCATCTACCACAAGAGTCCAGATCAGAGTCTAGTTTGAGTTTTGGTTCACACAAGACAGCGCTGAAAAGGAAGAACGAACCCTCGGACTACTTTGGACTGTCAGTCTGATACACTTACACTGATGTGCAACACGCTATCCGCAGCATGTCGTCTTCTTGCCAAACATTATGATCCACTGGGCTTCATTGAAACATACACCATGAGAGAAAGGATTTTAGTACAGAAGCTTTGGGATAAGAAACGTGATTAAAATGATCCAGACCTTCCTACTGTTCTCCTGTAAACATTGTTGTCCTGGTTGGAAAGCTCCCAAAATCGGATGAAGATCAGCTTACACAGATGTTATGCCAGTGTTGAACTGGACACTAACTAGCAGACAAAGCGTGCACATCTTCAGTGATGCATCAGAGCAAGTAAATGTCTGTATGAAAGATGGCAGTGGGCTTGTTCAGGTGTCATTCTTCCTGTAGGCACCAGGATCTCGAAAATCTATGACCTTACTGATCCTCTGTCATGGAGTTATGTGGCTTCACAAAATAAACCTGATCAATCCCAGAGGGAGTGAGTTGACTGCTACAATCTTCTAAACCAGTCTTGGCCAGTATACTAGCAACTCTGGCCCCTGAGGTTGACACCAGTATACCTCTTATTGTGTCGTCTTAGCAACTCCCAATATCTAACATCCAGTTGTTTAGATCCTACTAATCAGATTACCAAACTGCTTATTAAGCATCTTGACGTACAACTAGAATGAGTTTTTGTAGAGATTAGAATACATCACTGGATTCTCTGAGGCAGAGAGGCCATACGCAAACACCAACACAGCTGTTTGGAGTGTCGTAAATAACGTGTTCAACCTGATGTTCGGAAGATGTCTGATTTGCCCCCCTCTAGTCTGAGACTCTTTCGCCATCATTCTAGTCTGCAGGAATGGATTGTTTTGATCCTTTACTTATCAAGATTGGAAGATAGGCAGAGAAGCAATGGGGCATTCTGTATAAGTGTCTCACCACAAGAGTGGTCTACTTTGATCTCCTCTCAAACATGGACACAGACTCCTTTTTGATGTCACTTTGCCGGTTCATGGCATGGAGAAGGAAACTACATGAGCCTGACCATGGGACTAATTTCAAAGGTGGTCAGCAGATCAGCTCGCTTCACAGAAGATTGATTTCCGCCCACCAAGATCCTGGGAGAGGGAAATCCGATCCATAAAGGCGGCCCTGTACACCATCATTTGCGCTAAGACTCTGAAAATGTCTTAATTGAGATTGAAGGAATTCTTAACTCAAAGCCTCTGGGGTATGTATCCTCTGATGTCACAGACCCAGACACACTCACTCTGAACACTCTTTTAATGGGGCGGCTTGACTCCTCTCTTCCTCAAGTAGCATATCCAGAGTCAGAGCTGCTGAGTCGGAATAGATGGTGACAGGTGGCACAGATTCACTCATCATTACTTACCTGCCCTCCAGATCCACCAGAAGTGGCATAAGAACAAGGAGGAATTGAAGGTCAGTACAGTGGTGATAATAGGCACCTAAAGCGCCACGGTTTGTTGGGACTGTCAAGGAAGTATACGCCGGTGCTATATCCTTCCAGTCACCCGACTCATCCAGTTGCCAGCTCTACCTTCAGACAATCAGTAACTGGCCTATCTGATGCAAATATATGCTACAGATTTGGGGGCAGATGTGCAAAAGGCCAGGGGTTGGTTGCACAAAGAACCTTCTAAAGTATGACACTTAAGGCTTAATCCTTTGCTGAGTAATTGACTTAAGGGTGTTGCACAGAACTCCTTGAAAGGTTTCCTTAGTCAAGGAAGAATGTTAGGACATTTACTGCATAAAAAACTTCTATTGTTTCCATGGAGTTTGTGCTTGCACTCTGCCTGCTATCCAATACTATAGCCTCACTCGTCTCATATCACAAGTTCTTTGACTTATTAGGATGTAAAATAAGTTATTTATCCATTATTGTTCATATTGATTCAATATGATTTCATATTACAGTATGTAGGCTACATGCACTAGCACTGTACAGTACAGTAATGTTACATTATTTAAACAGTACGTATCCATATTACTTGCCTATGCTACGGAAAGTTTCCGTAGCATATAGCCGTTACGCAATTGTACTGGTACTACTGCTGGAACAGCACAGCGAAACGTGGAGTAGTCCAAAGCTACCGGTAGACGTATCAGACATGTCAAGAATCGATTGCCGGTCATATCTATAACGCAATATTAATAGCTCATCATTAAGCGAGTCCATTGGGTTCTCCCGGTCACGGAACAATCTCCTCGGAATGCGTTCATCATGTAGCCTGCTCTATTTATCTAAACTCAGTCATGTTTAAGATAGAGTCAGCGGTACCTTACACTTTTATCCTTACTTTGGTTGTTAAAGTCTTCTGTGCAACGGTCTAACGGACTCCTTACCTTAAATAGTAAGTGGCCGTTTTAAGGAAACCTTAAGGAGAATACGTAAGGGTGTTATGTGCAACCGATTTTATTGTAAGGAAACCTTAACTCTGACTTGAAGGACAATTTATAACTTAAGGTGCTTCGTGCAACCAGCACCAGCCCTCTGGCTTATAATTAGCCAACTATTGTACATGTAACGACCCCCTCACATGGAAGATTCAGGTGTTGGCAGAAGGCCTGTTATGAACGTGTTTACTCCACTACTGTTCATGTTTGTGTGTGCATCGAAGAGTGAGTTGATTATTGGATATTTTAATTCTATGGGTGCATTGATTATCCATAAATATATACAATTCGCGACTGTATCGTGTTAGACGCTAACCAGCTGATGTCAGACCCAAAGACTTTACGATACACAAAAGCTGAGTCGGCTCTGATCCACGGATAACTCTCCAGCTGATTGTGAGAACAAGGAAAGTGAGAACAAGCTGAAACGCCCATGTTTCAAAGTTTCACCAAGGAGTTAGCATAACATAGGCTAGGCTAGAAGGAGCTAACTAAGCTAAGCTAAGCTAAGGCTAGGCTACTGTAGGTTAGTTGTTTAGCGGTAGCCAAATCAGTGTTCAGTGTAGCTGGGCAAACCACTTTCACATGTTATCTATTCAAATGTTATCCATTCATGAAGGTTGATGAAGGATTTAATTCCTTTATTGTGCATTTCTGTTATGAGAGAATCTCAAATGAATGTGTTGTACAGTTTTCTATGTCTTTTAGTTAGGGTATAATCATTATTATGCAACATTTATACAGTATAACCATTTATTATGCATGCCATGTTTAATCACTTTTGAATGCTTTCAAAAATCTATGATTTTATAATAAGCAGTGTTTACTAATTGTTTATGTGTAACAAAAACTAGGGTCCCTATTATCGTAAAGAATGAATAAAGTCATACTTATGATTGATTTTGATAATAAGCATATTTGAAAATATTATTAATTTATTAATAATCATAAAGGTAACTCAACGCCTTTTGTCTACCCGATGCAAAATGATTAGTGGTGCCCCGCTTATTCATAATTATGAAATATGAATTATGAACAATATTAATTTTCATAAATGTTTCCAACATTTCCAAAAACCCACAATTCGTAGGTAGGATCACTACACTATATAATACTGAAGATTCATTGTCTAATTAGCACCTAATGCATTCTTGTTCATTCTCAGAGACTGAAAAGCCCTAATCAAAGTACTCCTACCTGATAGGTGGTAGTAGCATCGCTGGCTGTGTCTGTTCCCAGATTGGTGAGCTTCTCTTTGAGCTTGTGATGTGAGCGATGGCGGAGACAGTAGACCACAGTGGAGGCCACCAAGACCCCCACAATGCACAAGATGGAGACCACAGTGAGGATGAGGAACTTGGTGGATTCTGTCTGGTTGTACTTTGTGGGAATCTGGTTGATGTTGTTTGCCTAAAGAAACACAGGTTAGCCACAGTGTTTATGATGCTGCTGCATTACAAGTAGAAAGTTGGGTAGTTCTTCTTGGCTAAATAAACACACAATGCAACACCAGGCTATGGCTTCAATGCCATAGCCATGTTACCCATCCAAGAGACAGCTCTATCTAACAAATATATTTAATAAAATTATAAGCACAGGTGGCTTCAGCAACTATGTTATCATATATATATATATAAAAGCTACTGTAAGTCAATGTTTCAAATTAAATAGAAATATTACTCACAGCAAAGTGAACGCTAAAATAGACAGTGACATTTTTTGAGGGTATTATTACCCTGTTCTAATACTGTAATGTAAACTCTGTTATGCAACTTCTATTTGAAATTTCCTCAAAAGCATGTTTTTAATGTGATTCATAATGAATTCACGTTCATGTTTGAATTCACATTAGAAGACATGATTATAAACATGGCTGCATTTTTTCCCCTCATAAATAAGCATATGACTGAGTTCAATAAAAAGTATAATCAGTAGCATTACTTCCACCATCTGTGGCCATGGGTGTACAGATTACATAAACTGTTTAGCAGAGCATTATTTATTTCACTCAAAACACAGTATCTTGTGTTTTTTGTTCTCTTAGTTCACTCCATTTTTCAGCTCATCTGACAATGACAGACTTCAAGCCTTCTTGAGCGAACGGCCCGCCAACTCTGAACTCCATAGCATTTTAATTCAGGGCGTGAGAACCCAAATCCCAGAGCAAACAGCAAGAGATGAAACATTTCTTTTACACAGTCCGCTGCTTCAGATCGCACAGTGGACACTGTATGATCAACTAAGCCTCTGATTGAACTTCTGCTGGAGAGCATAAAAACCAGCCAGGCTATAATTTGAGAGAAGAGAGCTCCATGGAGCTTTTCATAATGACCCTCAGCACAAACCACAGCATGCATTTCATTTCAGACTCCAGTGCGTTCTGGATAATAAGCCTGTTGCGTTCTACCTGACTAGAAAGAGTTAACAATAGCAGCCATAATTCTCCATTATTACACACTCCGTAATGAGCTTGACAACAATGCAGACAGAAGCAAGAAACAAGAGAAAGGCTGCAAATTGCAGTCCCAACGTAAGTACAATTCCCCTTGACAAGGAATTGTCTAAAGAAATCAATAGGAAAAAGAACCTTGTTCATGACAACTGCCTGCATTCACGGAGAGGGGAATAATTACCTTTTTTTATAGATATTATCATTCTTTGCAGTGTTGCAAGTGAATTTCAAAATGGTTGTCGTTTACACTATAATAAATGCCTGAGACCCTATAGCTATTATCTCACTACAGTATTTAATTGAATGCTGCATATTCAACAAAACCAGTGGTTTTATACTATTGTGGGGGCAGTCTTGTGTCAGTCCTCCATCCTGCCTGTCACCTCTGTGAGACTCTGGGAGGTGAGAAAAAGAATTGTTCTGGAATGCCTGTGAGGTTTGGGAGAGCAACCCCCCTCCCCCCACCTTCCCCTCAACCCCTACCCGGTCACCACTCGATCGGGCTTCCCCACCCATAAGAGTTCATTCAATGTCTCTGGAGTATTCAGCAGCAGATAAAGAGGCCTTGCAGAGAGAGCCTCGACGGGGGAGCACAGTTGTCCCATGCTTTGTGGGGTGTCCAATTTGCTTGGGGAGCTCTAAGCCGCACTGTAAAAGCTGGTTGCATAGTAATGTGTCGGCCTTGAAAGGAAAACGGTGGGCGTCTCTGACACACATAACGCAGAGTGTGAGAATTTCAGCAAAAGTATGTATAAAAGATTCATCAACCAGCAAACGTTAGTTAGTGTTAAATGCTATGACTAAATGCTTGTTACTCTTAGTTACTAACCACTATACTTATTAACTGCAATTTACTAATCTGTAATAGGCCTACCCATAATGCACTGTTAATCTTGGCGAGGCATGGCTGCATAATTAATTGTATCAGAGCCTAATAAATCCAGATTTATTGTATGTGGTAGTTTTGATGGTTGTTAAATGGTTCTAATATACAGGAGATTGTATATCCCACCTCTCTGTTAGAGAGACATCACAAACACAGCTACAGTAGCTGAGCAGTATAGCTAGTACTTATTGCAGGCTTTCCACACCATTAATAATACATTACTGCTGATTCAACATGCCTTCGTTCCGATCTGCTTTTGTTAAATGTTTTTTTTCTCAAGAATGAAATAACTTCATTTGTCTTTTTATTCCAGAGCCATTGTTTTGTCAAATTAACTTTCATGGAGAGAGATTGCATCAAGCTTGGTTGGTAATAGCCCATAATTCAAGGCCATAGCTGTGTAACAGCTTAGTCATCTTTGTGAGGACAGATGCTGGAGTTTCCAATATACATACCACAGCACTCTATCATGGCTGCCTAGCATGACCAGCTATTGATTCTAACAAATGTAGCCTGACCCTGCCTGCTTAACCTAGTCTGGGTGGAGCTGTCTGTCTGTGACAGGTTAGTTATAGTGTGTGTATGCATGTGTGAATATCTATGGCAAGCTTAGCTTTTGGTTCTGATGGAAAAACACTGCAGTAACAGATAAATATCAAGGGATTCTGGGAAACGTGAATAGAGCTACTGTAACATTTACCAATGTAAATGTATTGTAAACACACACCTATCCTGGTGTTAATAGTGTCGAGAAAATATTATTTTTCTCCTTTCTTCCCATTCAGACACAACACTTCCATCAGGCATGTCCATCAGGCAACAGCTTGATGGACAGCCCAGCATTCATCTCAAACACTGCTCACTGGAGAGAAAACAGCAATCTGGACATGTTGAAATCTGCCTGATGGGACAACGGAATAAAAACAAGGTGAATCTTTTCAGACAGAAGTCGTCACAGTGTACGTGCCAAATCAGGAGATGTTAGAGTGGTAGAACGAGGGGGTTTACAAACAAGACAAGACCCAAAACTTCAGACCCTCACTGTCCAGTTCACAGAAATTCATACTAATTTCCATGAAAACGAGAAGGAAATCTGAAAAAACTCTGAAGGCAGAGGGGAGTTCCTCCCTTTTAGACGGGAGCTCTATTGTCCATCTGCTGCCATTGGACTTGCAAATTTTCAGTGCAAGCGTGATTTGACAAACACAGCGCCGCCTGAACGCGGCATTACAATAGAATGTGAGATAGCTGCATCAACCTTTTCATCAAATATCACACACTTTCCACAGGCAGGCAGGCAGGCAGATGTGTGCATAGGACAGGAATCACCTGTATGTGCCTCCACAATGTGATATTTATGTATTTAGATATTGATACTGTTTTATATATTTATTTATATATACAAAATTACATATAGAATTTGAACTTGTTTTAGACAAAATTGATACTAATACTATCATCTAAGACATACCATTGACTTTCAGTCCATAACAAACTGCCATGTAAAGACTTGGTGTAAAAATCATTCAAGTAATTTAGAAGAAAATACAATTATTAATAAAAGCAAATAAGTTTACAATGAAACGTCATAGACGGTAGATGAAATCAGTTTACAATTAAAAGTTAAAATAAGACACAATGTATCTACGAGCCTGGGGGGTGTTTTGGTATTAGTGTTAGGGGTGTGAAGTCAGGTTTCCAGGTCTCTGCTTTAGGGTGTGAGAGTGTGTGTGTGTGTGGGGGGGGGTATTAACAGGGTCTCGAAGACAAAAGGCAGATGGATTTGCGCGGCCCGGTGGGCGAGAGAGGTCGGGGGGTGACAGAAAGAGAGAGACTGATGCTTAAGACAAAAGATGCTTCTGAAACCTGATTAATCTGACTCCTTTCAACTGGTTCTCAACTGGTTTAACAAAACCTTTCAACAAACTAGCACAGGGACACGAACCATACACCTGCATACTCACTCCACAGACAAACAGTGCTATATATATAAATATATATATATGTCTATGTATGTATGTATGTATGTATATATATATTATGTGTGTGTGTAAATATATATATATATATATATATATATATATATAATAAATGCATACAACAATAATTATAAAACAGAAACCTACTGATAGTTTAGGCATAAAATGATGTGTTCCTGAAGCAACTAAATTCTATTTCAACAACCACTGCTTCAGGTTGCACATTATATAAATATCCAATATTGTGCTATAATATATT
>JAODUG010084059.1:0-12473 GCA_027564795.1 Aphredoderus sayanus
TCTCTCTCTCTCTCTCTCTCTCTCTCTCTCCCCCCCTCTCTCTCTCTCTCTCTCTCTCTCTCTCTCTCTCTCTCTCTATTTATTTCTTTTTTCCACAACCCTCACCACTAATTCTGACACTACCTATTAGTCACCTGGTGACACAAGGGACCAGCTCCTCTCCACTGCTTCAGATGAAACGGAACAATAATTATGGGGATAGAGCAGTCCTGGCCGCCACACTGGGGCCACTCAGATCACAACAACACATTGTCCAACCTGATTAAGTAGCCATTTGCGGTGTCCTCGCTGTAGTTGCTTAGCCTTCATCCCGGCCTGAAACTTGACCCCCCCCAGTTATCATATGTGATGGTTGCGTATGCAGCCCAGAGCTACAGGCACAACAGATGTTTTGCCCCACGGCCTTTTTATCAAACCGCTTTTGAAGCGGCGGTGCCTCTATAGCGACGCTTCTCTCTGTGTGATTGGACCCAGCGAGGCTGGAGAAGGGGAGGCTGGAGAAGGGGAGGCTGGAGAATGAGGCTGGAGAAGGAGAGGAGAAGGGGAGGCTGGAGAAGGAGAGGAGAAGGGGAGGCTGGAGAAGGGGAGGCTGGAGAAGGAGGCTGGAGAAGGAGAGGCTGGAGAAGGAGGCTGGAGAAGGAGGCTGGAGAAGGAGGCTGGAGAAGGGGAGGGAGAGAATGGGGCGAAGCCAATCCCTCGAATGAAACACAAACATCTGGAGCGTGTTAGGACCTAGCTGCCCTCGGAGCGATGTCGTAATGCCTGCGCGAGAGTGCACGTGTCTGTGTGTGTGTGTGTGTGTGTGTGTGTGTGAGCGTGTGTTCTTTCCTTGTGTGCGGGCGCATTAGCCAGAGTACACCCAGCAGCCCTCCCTAGCTGATATCCTTCCAGCAGGAGAGGGAGGGGGAGAATACTCGGCACCCCCAGCACCTTGGCTGGAGCCAGTGCTGCCTTGTTCCTCCATAGCTGCGATGCACCTGACGGCCTGCACGGCTCATGCAGAGGGTTTGGGCGGGTCGGGGGGGGAGGGGGGAACGGGGGAGCAGACAAAAATGGCCGATGGAAATGGCATCCACTCGAGGGGAAAGAACCTTAAGAGCCGTCGTGACCATTTGGCTCATCTCCTGCGGCTTGTCTTTATTTTGTGGCGTACCCCGGGCGGGGGGGGTGGGGTGGGGTGTTTGGGGGGCTTGTGTGATGTAGGACAAGGTCTCCTTCAAGTCAGCCCGATTTTGGATGAATTCAAACGCATCACTTGATGTGCGGTTCAAAGGTGTATAGGAGACAGCCTCGGTACAGTGTGCTGTCTCCATAGCGATCTGTGTGATGTGAAAGTTAAGCTCTAATCCTGTGACTAACAGTATGAGAAGGGGTTTCACTTCCATTTTAAAGGAGGAGTCAGCGATTGTGCGCGAATACACTTTTCTGGGTAAAATCCAGCTGACGTGTGCTCACGGTCTGCCCATTCTGATGTGTGTGCTGTAACATAAGTGTTACTACACAGCCCTGGCTCTGTGCTGTAAGTGGAGACACAAACAAAGTGGTGCAGACCGCACCACACAACACTATTCCCATCCTTGCTAGTTGTGTGGGGTGGGGGGAGCACTGAAGAGAGAGGTGTATCTGTGTTGATGCTGATTTCAGATATCAACAGTCTTTTGCTTCCTAAACAATCCAGTCTGTCCAGAATTGCCCTTGTGGTAGAATCCGGCATTGTGCCATTGTTGTTTCTTTTATTGGGAACATGCGGACGGAGACATGCCCCTCCTGCACCCACCCCTGTCTCTACCCCTCCCCTTATGGCGCTCATAGGAAGGAACACACTCTCTGGCCCTCATGGTACTATCCTCGCGGGGACATCCCGATCTCGCCAGCTTCAGTTTGACTTCGCCTTCGAGAATCAGTCTGGAGAGAATAGGCATAGGACGTTTAATATTATTATTCTATATTTATTTTTTACTTTTAAAATGTAATTTTAGAGCACAGCTGTTTTATGTTTACATTCCTCTATTATTTAAGCTCATAATGCCCTGAAAAGAAATGGAACACAAATATATTATTTTTTGTAGCTCATAGCGCCATCGTCTAAAATTATACTGATTGTTAATTCATAACCAGTTTTATATGATGATTTGTAATCATTTTAAATTTATGTCTTTCCAATGTTAAAGTGCAGAAGACAAGTTAAATGAAATGTGTCAGTATTACCGAGCATGTCTGCTTTCTACAATTAATAATCGCAGAAATTAAATTCTTGTCATGTATTCCTTTCATGCTTTTATTCACAATTAAATGTGTGGCATGGTTAGATACATTTTCGAAATTCGTTTTTTATTTGTTAGATAAATATAAAATGACAATCTAAAACCAATTAACATCCAATGTTTGTAACCCCACTTTAAGACGGCCGCGCCAGAACACTATTTCTCAATTTTCCCACCTAATAACCAATATAAGAAACAAAATGTGCTTTATTAATCTGCGTCACGTTTAACTTTTGGGCTTTATAGTCAGAAACTAAATGTGCATTTGTATGTTTCTACATCACGTGCAGATTGTGCATGCTCGGACAAATCTACCTGTGTGTGTGTGTGCGTGTGTGTGTGTGCGTGTGTGTGTGTGCGTGTGTGTGTGCTGAGTGGCCCCTGGGCACGTTGTTATGGCGATCTGGGTGGCTGCTCTCATTCTAACTCCCCATCAACCGGCTGAGCATAGGCCTGTTTCCCAGCGCAGGTCGATACACATGCACTGCTGAGGGGGACAGCCTGAGGCTTACATGCACGCACACACACACGCACACACGCACGCACACGGACACGTGCACACACTCCCACATACATGGTCGTATTGCCTCGATCGGGAACTCGCATCTTTTCATAACACGCACACACACACACATACGCACACACACACACACCCACACACACACTCACAAACCAAGGATCCTTCTATCTGCCGGTACGCTCAGCTTTGTGTTTGCCAGGCCTGCCGGACAAAGCATGCTGTGCTCCAATCAGTGATGGGGTCCGTGGTGTTCTGCCGCTGCCAGTGAGCTTCTGAACAAAGGTGGAGGAAATGTTCACAGGCTATTTTTCTATACAGATAAAGAAGATGGTTTGTATATTTCCTCCTCTTCCCCGGCTGCAGTTGTTTGCTCTATATGCTATTCCCCTGTCCACAGTCTCTCTCTCTCTCTCTCTCTCTCTCTCTCTCTCTCTCGCTCTCTCGCTCTCTCGCTCTCTCTTTTCTCACTGCTAACAGCCACAGGAGCTATTACTGCCTAAAGTGCTGTGCTTGCTGACAGGGACGTTTGAGGTTGTGTGTGTGTGCGTGTGCTGTAAAACACCGGGCTGATGGCTCCCTTGGGGGTATCTGCGATGCAGCAGTTGGTTCTGTAAAGTTTAAGCAATTGCATATGCTTGATGGACGCATAAACGTACGTGTGAGTGTGTGTGTGTGTGTGTGTGTGTGTGTGTGTGTCATATAGCTTCTCTGTCAGTGCACTAACTCCTCCTGTATACAGGACATCACCTCTCCCTGTCTCTCTCTCTCTATATCTCTCTATATATATCTCTCAATCTGCCTAGCTAAGCAAATAAGGAGGTACACTATACAAGGAACAGTATTATAATTCGTGATGCACCGGTCATTAACCGGGTTTGGTCAGTTTCAGCTTGATCAGTGGACTTCACGTTCATGCACCCAGATAACAAACACTAAAACGTTTGTCATCTTCCTTGCTAGGCTAGGACTGTACTGTACCTAGATGTCATATAGCCTTCTGCGGTGTGGAAATTGTGTCCGAGGAAGACATTAACCGTATTAGTTTTAGACATTCGAACTTTGAGAATCAATATCACAGAGGGCACACACTTATCACACTGATAAGAGTAAACTACCTGGCTTATTTTTATAAATCCATCTTCTTAAATGGACACGGCCTCATAAAAGTGTAGGCAACAAACACTGGCCGCTAAGGATCCATCTTCCGTAACTTCTAAATAAATATATAACACTAAATATCTCTGCTTCCTAATGATCTAGAGTCATCAAATAAATAGTGAACGCTTTACTATAAAAATGGAAGGCTAAAGTCTAGGGCCTGAAAATGTCCGGTAAAGCCATTAGAAGACCGGTAAATGGAACCGGACAAGAAAAACTAAACTGTACATATCTAATTGTATGCAAAGTGAAATATACATTTAAATACATGAATGTAAAGTGAAATGTATTCATACTTTGTTGCATGTCTATAGAGTGAATCATAACCATAACAACAATGTCCATTGTTTGGTTGTTAAAGGGGGTCCGGTCACCTGCCAGTGTACCTGATTGACACCTGTATACGTGAATGTTTTCGGTGGAGAGGGTCCAGACTTATTAGCAAAGTGACAGTGGAGCTTAGGGCACTCCACCGGGAGGCTGTGCTGCGTGCCGTCTCGAGTTATGTCACAAACACTTGTCGTAATATACGAGAGAGCTATAACTGGGTGATGAATGAACGTCCAGGAGGGATTCTGGTCGATCACGTTGTTCCGTCTGGCACAATGAACCATGGGAGAAACTGTCGGGAACTGTCTAGAACAATGTCTGGAATTATTCAGTTATGATGGCCTTACTATTGTTTTCCCTGCGCCGATGGTTCCGGTAATGTACAATCTGGTGCATTACTGAAAATGTAGGCATGTTAGAATGCCTTCTCCCTGTTGAGATGTCCTCCCTTTAATCATGAATATAGGTTTGAGCTGAGGAATACCGAATGAGGGATTTTCTTTTTTCTCGTATGATTTACTTTTTGTGTGTATTGAGACTACATCAACGCTACATGATCACTGATTCAGTGATCATTAACACGATATCCAGAGTCCACCAGACACAAGAGTACTTGTGTGTGTGTGTGTGCCTGTGTGTGTGTGTCAGGGAGCCGAGAGGGCTGCCATAGGCTTGACAGGGTGACAGCTGTCACCGTGGAAATGGAGAGGAGGAGGAGAGACATCGCCTCAGGAGAACACACATATTTAAGTCCGACTCTGAGTGTGTGTGTGTGTGTGTTAGGAGCTAGATGACGTGTGTGTGTTTGTGTGTGAGACAGAGAGAGAGAGAGAGAGAGAGAGAGAGAGAGACAGAGAGAGAGATTAGCCTGGGCAGGGACTTTCAGGTCTGCACCCCAACACAAAGTTGTTTTTGTGTGTTTCTAAAATGGTATGCAGTCCATTGTGTGTATGTGTGTTAATGTTTTCCTTGTGCTTGTGTGTTTGTGTGTGTACTTTCTGTTGAGTTTACTCTGCTTCATTAGTTTATATTGTAAAATCAATGTGCTCCATTGTGGTTCAGTCTGCCTGTGTGTGTGTGTGTGTGTGTGTGTGTGTGTGTGTGTGTGTGAGTGTGTGTGTGTGTGTGTGTGTGTGTGTGTGTGTGTGTGTGCGTGTGTGTGTGTGTGTGTGTGTGTGTGTGTGTGTGTGCATGCGCCCAGTAATAGTGACCCCGGAGAGTGTGTGGGGTGTGTATGGGAGGAGCCTCTTAAGTGACCGGGAAAGTAGATCCATCCATCAACTCTCTCTCTCTCTGTCTCTCTGCCTCTCTGCCTCTCTACCCTTAAAACCCTTTCGTTTCTCTCGATCCCCTCTCCTCTATTGGCCTATTATGGCAATCACTGCTATTAAAGCAGTGGTGAAGATCAGATGTGTGTGTGTGTGTGTGTGTGTGTTTAATGTGCCTGTGTGTGTGTGTGTGTGTGTGTGTGTGTGTGTGTGCGTGCCTCCATTTCTAAGTGTTTGGCATGCACGTCTGGCCGATTGGAGGGGGTGGGGGCTCCTCCCTTCTGGGTTGTTATGTGTACATAACCAAGCTCTCCTCAGCAGGGAGGGGGTAGCAGGGAACAGTGATACGAGGCTGGACAGACAAAATAATGGATCAGGATATTCTAGATCATTCTAAGAATATTCTCCCCTATTCTCTCCCATTCTTTATTCACCCACCAACAATGCTCTTACAGTAGCACTCCACACAGAGAGGCCGACAGAGGTCACAATAACAAAGTAAATGAGCAGCCCTTAAAGGTGAGGTCAGTGATTGTAAGCTAATGATACACTTTTTGTCAAATTTAGCTAATATCCCCCTCACGGTCCAAAAGCAGTCCTTTCTGTGTGCTGTGCTAAATAAAATGTTTTGCTACACAGCCCTGACTCTTTAAATGGGAATAAAAACAATGTGGTGCAGACCGCACCACATGACACCATCCCAGCCTTGGAAGAGCTTCTAAGGTAGCGTCCTATAGCATTTAAGGGAGAGGTGTTTTGATTTTGCTGACATTACTTTTACTTACACAAATATAAATTGGATAGGCTCGTACGTGGTTTACCTGTAAAATAGGACTGCACCCATCGGTAATTTGTATTGTTGAGTATTGTTGATGAATTGATTGTTCCAACGATTCATCGAGTAACCTAGTAATAATGTTGGTATATAGAGCAATACTAAATATACAAGAGAAAATAAGAAATGTCATCAACTAAGTGGTTTTTTATTGTCTAAATTGCGTACACTATCTGTCAAAACTAAACCAATTTAGTGCATTTAAGTGCAATTAGGCCTGTGTTTGGAGATTCAAGTTCAAACACAGGCCTTGCCATCTTGCTAACACTAAACTGAATATAGGCCTACCTGGCGCATTTTAAGCTCCAAATGCTAATTACACAACCTGATATTTTTCTTTCTGTGGTATTTTATCACTGTGAGTAGGTGTGTGTTTGAGTGAACATGTGTGTGTCCGTGCCTGCACTATCACATAATAATCTGAATGAAACGCAGGCTTTCATAAATTGACCAGGATTTTACTTTCTGTGGTTTATTCCTTTAGCAAAATATAGATACCATTACTGAACCATATGATTTGCTTCAATCACTGAACTCAACTGGCCTATTTTTGTAACTGCTTCCTTTCACATTAAACTCTTGCTCAGCAAAGCTGGGAGCTGGGCTGTACTATCAAATGTATTATTTAAACCAGTATGAATATTATTTGAATAGAAATTAAGCTATAGAATATGAATTTCCTTTTCACTCTGGAGAGTTAATGAGTGATTGTTAAAGCTTGTTAAATGTCGGCGCACACAAACTATGTGCCTGTCAGATACGAGCCTATTTTACATAGTTAACGACAAGGAGTGAAAACTAGTAACAATTATATTTTGATGCCAAAAACAAGCATAGCCAACAACAGAGCAAAGCTTTTTTAAGGTCTTCGTTTGACGGATGAGGTAGCTGACACTGACAGTGAGCAATCAATTCCACGTCAACATTATTGGATAAATCTTTATGAAGGGAAAAAAAACAGTTTTGATTATTTTAATCGGTGGAGCCTAGGATTTTAAGTAATTGAGGAATGGACACATTCTGACCTAATGACCACTTTAAACTTCGAATGGCATGAGTCAGAAGTTTCTCATCTGCCTTGTTTATATTCCGTTAAATCTAAGGCTAATAACAAAAATAAAAAAAATATAAGGCTAATTATACATTGATGCTAACAATAATTGAGGTTAAAACATGTTTTTACTGAGACCACCACCATCTTGTAAAATAAAATAGCCTAGATACTGTAGGCCTATAAAAAGTTATATTAAATAAAGCTTCGATGCAACACATCGCACATTTTTTGAGTTACTCGAGTTTCTCTATAAATCGTTTCAGCCCTACTTTAAAACTATTAGCAGGGCTGGAAACCTCAAAATGGTTTCAATGACTTGTTTTGTCTCCAGGATGGGTTGAGACGAAAGGTGATAAGGATCACCTAGGGTTAGTACGCAATGCATTGTGTTTTTATCTTTTATGAGTAATGTCTTTGTCTTAGGAAATAATGAGTTATTTGCAACCTTGAGGCCGGCTCTGATTGGACGATATAGCCCGGAAAAGGTGAGGTATAAATCACGGTTAGACTTCAGAGATCACTGTTGTGTCTCGGTGCACCTGAGAGCAGCTCTCCTTTATGTTGTAACGCAAGGAGATGATGATGAAAAACTATCCTTAATATACGAATGCAGTATATAGATTGCAAGCTATGGAGACCACATCATGGAGCTGTAGTACCTATTATTTTGGCATAAAGAAAATACCAATGTGTATTAGAAATAATTATAAGTATATATTACTGGTATTATAAAGCAGGGAGGGAGATTTTTTACCAAGCAGCAAACTCCAGTGCAGAAAAATAAATCCACTGTGGAAGTGCAGTGAATCTGCAGTTCCTTAAATGTCCACTTGAGGCTGTCTCCAAAAGCAAGTCATACCCAATAGACCCCCATTTTAAAATGTCCAACTTTACTGAAAAAATAAACACGTTTACAGCCTGGTACAAAAACCTATTTGGTCTCTATAGCTAGTCTGCTCATTCATGACGACTGTGCTTTTTAAATAACTCATCGGTTGAAAATATATTATTCATACATTTATCCCACTATTATGGAGCCAACACACTTCTCCAGCTCCAACCCCACTCTTCAGAAAGCATACTGTTAATGGGTCTGTCCAATTGCTTACACGGCCCAGGGTGTGTTTAATCGCGCTGGTGTTTCTGGGAGGTTTGTAATGTGCGCGTCAGTCTCCGGTGCTGTGTGCGTGGCAAGGAGGGGGGGGGGGGGTTAACGTGAGGGGTCTGGCATCCATGCGGGAACCTCCCGACCAGAGGCACAGTGTGTGCGGACCTCCGCCCTCTGCAGTGGAGAGGAGACTGGTATGTGTGGAGTGCAGAGAGAGGAGGGGGCGGGTGCTGGCATTGGTTATGGGTCACAAGGCATTGCCCCCCTCCCCCTTCCCCCCCTCTCTCTCTCTCTTTTTCCCTCTCTGTCTCTCTCTGCGTCTGCTCTAGATATGCATCCCCTCACTCCTCCCATCGTGTGTAAATTGTCAACGCTTAATCGCCACACCGCTGTCTTATTTTGTGGTCATAAATATTTCATGTGTGTTAAATGCGAATTTGGTTTCTTCTTTTTTTATTTTTTCTTTCTTTTTCTCCTTCTTGCTCAGAAGAGCTGTGAAGCCAGATGGAGGCTGTTGGGTTCCAGTGTCCATGACCGTGTTCAGTGCACCCTTTAACCTACACTGAACTAAAATGGTGCCTAAGCTTAAACACGGCAAGGACTTAGTCAGCAAGGCTGATACTACAACAACAACAAAGAGGCTATTTAGTGAAGTAGCGAATGGAAATAATGAGTTCTCGGATACGGAAAACGGTTTCCAGGAAACGAGTTTTTCAATTCCAACACTTACGCATTTACCTGCACATGCCTTTTTTATTTCAATAGAGCAATCACACGGTTATATTGGAGGGTATGGTCTGTCTACTGTATGTAAATGCCCCTGATTAGCAGCCCACGGGCCAGCTGATAACACCTCCTATCGGCAGGTTATGCACAGAGCAGCCAGTCAATAGATCAACTGGGCAACAAAGAGCCTGATTATGTGTGGTTAGTCGATCTGCGATAGGCTCACATTCCCAAAAGACAAACACAGTAATCCACACACTCCTGGGGAAGGGAAAGGAGCAATCGAAAAGAAAACAAGAGACGATTATATTTCATCGACTAAATAAGTTCGAGAGTCCAGGACGGGTATCGTGCGGGGAGAGGTGTAGCAACCCTCGACCTCTTCCCCACCCTCGTCGGGTCGGGGGCAGCGCTAGTAGGCGTGTGAGACCAAGCAGATACGGGGGCGTGGCGTGGGCGGGGAACGGCGACGGAAAAGCACAGAAAACCCGCGGACGGGTGCATTATTGGGCGCCCCAGCCCACTCCAGTGTGTTCCCACTTGACATTAGCAGGAGAAAATGACATGCTTTTAACACCGGGCCAGCTTCACGAGCGGGTTAGAGCTCTTTACCGCTGTCGCTTAGAGGGGGATTGGTGAAGGGGGGAATCCGTGGCTTTCGAAAACACCCTGCTTCAGAAGATGAAGGGGAGCTGAGTAGGAGTACAGTGAGGTAAAGGAGTAACGGGAATCAGGCGTAAGATGAGATGGAATAAGGCGTTGGTTCCAGCCAGACTTTTGTCGGAGGTAATGTTGCACTTGACCCTGTCACATTTTAAACAGTTGGTGTTTCCCACTCTTTCAAGTGTGTGTGTGTGTGTGTGTGTGTGTTGCAGATTCAGCTACCTTTATTTCCTCAAGTCCGCGTCCATTCACTGACGCAGAAATATACACACACAAACACACATTGTTTTCTGCTGTGTGCTTTTCTTAGGCCACATCAATCAATCCGCACCCCTAATTAGGCCCCTGTCTCACCTGGGCCTCCGTAATGACGTCTCGGACACACTAAAAGCGTCCTGTGGCTGGTCTCCTGCGCTCCAGAGCCGGCACCCGGTGAATGACTGAGCAGCAGGTCTTTAGCTTTGTTTGTCGTCTGTTTGGTTTAGTCATTAAAGTTGTCACATTCGCTCTGGATCAAAGCTCTCTGGGCAGCGGCAGAAGGATTAGCATCCTAAATATTAGCAGTGACACCTCGTTTATGGTGTGGACTTGACCGGAGGAGGGGAGGGGGGGGGCGGGGGGAGAAGGCGGGCTGATGTGAGCCCTCAAGGGTTTTGTTTTCCGTGAATAGCCGGATTTGCATTTGGCTCCATTGAAGTTTTACAGTGGAGTCTTTGAATGCAGGTTTCTCCCTACAATGGTCTTTAACACTGGAAAGGCTAATGTAATGTTTTTATGTTACAGTCGGAAATTGTAAGCTAATACACCTTTTGTCAAATTCAGCGAAAATCTCCTCGCTGTGTGCACGCTTAAAAAATTATCTGGTGTTTCTACACAGCCCTGGCTCTGTAAGTGGGAACACAAACAGCAATATTGTATAGCCTTGGCGTGTCCAATGTGTGTGTGTGGGGAGTCGGGGGGGCTTCTAAGGGGAGCACCCCATGTTATGAAATGAAATAACAACATTTCTCTGGAATGACTGACTCTGCCTTTTTGCATTGTGTCAACACAACATTATTATGTTTTGCAAACTCTCGTAACCTAAATGTCTGAGCTTTGAACGTATACCGCACAAGATCTGCACCTCAGTGTAGCCAAGATATCTAATCTGTATCAGAAACATAGTCTTTTTAATGGTTTGACACTCCAAACAGAAAGACAGTAAATGGGAAGTAATTTAAACATACAGAGAAACGTATGTACAATCACCTACAGTACTTAGACAGAGATTATCCCTCTGACTCTAACTTTTACTTGACCCCTCCCCCAGTCTGCTTTATAACATTATAACATTGATTTTGTCAGTATTCACTGTAATTAGTTTGCCATTGACTGCTGGCTGGGCTTTCATGCAGAGCCTGTCACACTGCCTGTGGGTGTGTCAGTGAACTGTGATTGACAGCGAGTGGGCACTGCAGCGGGCACTATGGCGGCTGCGGTTGGCTTAGATTGGCAGGCGGCACTGTGTAAGTGCTTTCCTGACTGGCAGGCATTATGGCTTTCTGAGGTTCTGTTGGCTGCTCTCACACACACACTAGAAGGGGGGCTTGCTGTGTGTGTGTGTGTGTGTGTGTGTGTGTGTGTGTCTGAGATCTGTCTTGAAGATGGTTATGTGCGCACGCACGCACACACACACACACACACACACACAGCCACAGAGGGATGGATGACTCTGTGTTTACTTAGTCGGATGCTTGTTTAAACTCTACCAGGACCAAAGCAGTCACAAATCACTCCTCGCTGTACTGCATAGACCAGCGTGCGCACGGTATATGCACGCACACACACACACACAGGCTAGTGAGTGTGTTCCAGCACGCACTCACACACACACAGGCTAGTCTGCGTTATGTAAACTTCTACAAGTTATTGGAGGTATTTGTTTTAATGAGCAGGCCACCGCTGTCTCTCTGCTCTGTTGGTAAACGGCAATTAAAAGAGAGTGTGTGTGTGTGTGTGTGTGTGTGTGTGCGCGCGTGTGTCTCTCTCTCAAGTTAACTTTTGTAGGGCTTGTTTGATTGCAGTGCATAACATTGAATGGTTATATGTTCCAGCACACGCACACACACACGCACACACACACGCACACACACACACACACACACACAAATTAGTAGACAAATAAACTTGTTGGACAGATACATGGTTGCTTAATGCTTCTTTGAACACACTCACACACACACACACACACACAGAGGTAGTTTATGTGCCACAGCATGACTACAAGTCAACAGAGGCGGTGACAAGGCAGACACTGCTTTCCTGCCCAAAAACAACTTTGCGTTAGTTGAGGTGCAGACCTGAAAGTCCCTGCCCAGGCTAATCTCTCCCTTTCTCTCTCTCTCTCTCTCTCTTTCTGTCTCTGTCTCTCTCTCTCTCTCTCTGTCTCTGTCTCTGTCTCTCTCTCTCTCTCTCTCTCTCTCTCTCTGTCTCTCTCTCTCTCTCTCTCTCTCTGTCTCTCTCTCTGTCTCTCTCTCTGTATCTTTCTGCAGCCCTCCGCTCTGGTCC
>JAODUG010084070.1:0-12472 GCA_027564795.1 Aphredoderus sayanus
AGGGTTAAGGACATCATACATTAGGTATAATGTGCACAATACAGCAAGGAGGAAATCTAATAAAATTAAAAAATCCTCTGGCTGTCATTCATTACAAGCTTGCAGGGATGCCAGAAATAAGCGCGGCCAGAACCCTGAGGGCTATTAGGAAAGAGCTCCGCTGGCCAGCAGTGGTGTTGCTAGTCAACAGGGAGGCCTCTGTGATTGACAGGCCTGCGCACACAATGCTGAGCAGCCATGGGGCCTTCGGGTGAGACAGCTGTCTGAGCAGAGCACAGAGCACAACACCTGTCAGGCTGGAAAGTGGTGAAGGCATGTAGAGAGACTTCACGTGCGTATGTGGGAGCTCATGAGGATTCCTGCGACTCAGTAGGTCTCTACGTCCGTATGGGTGTACGAGTGTGATACCTGACCTAGAAAAGTCAGATCAGCAGTCGAGACACCTGGCTAGCTATTTTCAACCTCCTTTTTTGACAGTGGACTTTGATTTGGCGTTGTACTCTCTATAGTGCACATTCAGTTTGGAAGCTAATATGGTGGGTTTTCAGTCCTGACTGCTCGACCACAGAAAACACGGTGACTTTGGATATGGTAAAGTTATAATAAGCATCTGCACTGAAATTAATATACTGTAGAACTGCAGTTTTACAGAGTCTAATCTTGGTACACATGAATACTTTTGATGGGGTAAGAAGAATTTACCTTACCTTTAACTTGTCATCTAGTCCACTATCTAGTGGACTAGATCTTATAAGTTTAATGATTATTCTTTACACCATAACTATCACAAAACGTCCAAATGATATCTAAATTACATAATATTTGTTTCTATGTATGCGCCAGGACAGTCATATTTGACTTGTGATTGACAGATGAAGGAAACATTTCGGGTTGGAAATACACAAGGAGGACAACTAGGCAACGACAGCATGGGACCTCCACTCTCGGGTCACAAAGAGATTTGCAGTGCGTGCGTGCTTAAAGCTACTCTCTATGACTTTCTGCCACTAGATGGCACACCAAGCGCACAGCATATCAGACCAAAACAAGTGCGCGCACACACACACACACACACACACACACACACACACACAAACACAGCTATACAAACAAAAAACAGAGGATTTCAGATTACAACACAAACACATACAGAGGGAGTGTGATGTCATATCTCATGGTCCTCATTTACAGTTCTCGGTGCTTCTACACAGCCCTGGCTCCGTAAATAGGAATAGGAAGTGATGCAGACCCCACACAACAACAATGTCCTAGCCTTCGCAATGCATTTCCAGTGAGCTTCTGAGGAAGCGCCCTTCGGCGATGAAGGGAGGTGTAGTAAGTAAGCCTTCTCATTAGCGCTCGCTAAAATTCAAACTCAAATCAAAACAGAAACATCCCTTTAATGTGTGAGATACCTGCTTACCTATCTGGCTGTTCCCGTCGGTGTCACAGCGGGCGGAGTCGGCCTCGCTGAGCTGCCGGACCAGGTCCTCCTCGGTGTCGATGATGTTCAGGTCCTCGTCCTCATGCCGGTCCCCTTCGTCCTCCTCTTCCTCGCTGCTGCTGCTGATGTCGTTGAAGATCTCCCTGAGCTCATCACGCTGATCTGTTGGTGTCAATATATATATATATATATATAAAATTGATTTGACATAGGCTTTCACAATGCACTTAGCCTGTGGCTAAGGGTGTGTTAGCCCCGAGGTAGGCTAACCCCGAGGTGGCAGGGTTAGCTCCTGAAAAATTGCCAGTGTGAAACGGGGCCATGTAGCACGTTTCACAGGTGACATTTAATCCAGGGCTAGTAGAAGTACACGGAATAGCCCTGGGCTTAGGTTAACCCTGGGTAAATAATGTGTGTGATTAGGGGCCAAGTAAGCCCAGGTCTAGCTGTGAAACGCCCTATAAATTACCACACAGTAGCATTCATCTGTTTGATTTAGGAACAAAGCTTTCGTACACCATCTCAGGGTTCCCACTCTAAGTCAAATGTCAAATTCCCTGACTAAAAATCAGAATTTCCATGATCTATGCATATTGAAGGGATCAACAGGCCACCAGAAAGGACAGCCAGCATGGTAACAATAAACAAACTGAAAATGGATGTGATGATATTTCACTTAGGTATTGCTCATGAAACCTTACACGAGACATCTCACAATTTAGTATCACGTCCAATAACATTTCGATGAGCGGCAGCTGACATTTAAACATGCTGCAAACAACATTCCCTGATAGTCTATGATTTGACCACAAAAACGGAATATATATATATATATATTCTTTTTTTAAATGTTATTCCATGATATTCCAGACATTCCATGACCAGTGGGAACCCCTGAGTTGAAGAGAAGTTCTCAGAGCTGGGTCCAGGCCCAACCTACCCGAGGACCCATGTACCATCTTGTGTCCCGAGGTGCCCGGTGAGGAGTCTAGGTTGGCCAGGGAGCCATGCTGGTCTGTCTCCTTGGTCTCATCCTCTGCTATAATCTCCCACCCTGATCGCCACCAAGTTAAAGGCCAACACTGTACACAGACGGTTGACTCTACATACAGACCACTTCACTACCTCTTAACTGTAGAGCTCAATAGCAAAATATGACAATAGCCGACAGGAAAAGTCATTAATTAAACATAGCTGAGACACTACAGCTGCATGCAACGCTCGTTAAGCTATAATTAGAAGCTCTAGCTTCAAGTGACTAACTAGGCAATGATGATGATGCACAGTCGATCCCAATTAAGGCACAGCAAGCCGTCTCTGAAAGGAGCCCTGCATTGCTCTTATTCTGTCAGGTGCTGTCAGGTACTAATGACCCTGTTGCTAACCGTGTGGCTGTCACATCATGAAAGGTGAGACTGGGAGAATTCCACGCTGTCACTTGAAGGTTGTGTCAACATACAGTATGTCATCCGAAGTGCGTCTGTGCCTGAGGGACACAGCTACTACAAGATACAGATTTGTTATCGTAACAGAGGATAAAAGCAGCAGATACAGATATATATATATAAAAAATAATAATAGTTTGTATTAGACTTCATAGATGCTCTATTACTTGACATAGTCAACTTCCATATATACATACATACATACATACACACACACACACACAACACTCATGTTTCACAAGCGTAGAGCTATTTGGCTATTTGGAAGTGAGTGTTGGACTTAAATAAAAGGATACGGACATTGACAGCATCTGCGTCGGTGCTCAGCAACCTCTTTACCTCCTTCTCCACATCCGGAGACTCGATGTACTGTGAGGGACATGGAGTTAGATGCACTGCTCTGCACGTACATACACACAGCCTGACAAGTGCACACTTCTGGTCACATGCCAATAAGCACATTAGCCACTAAAAACACAAGGTGCTAAATCAATAAGATTTGGCTCTGCACCTTCAGCAAGATGTATTCAAACAGACAAAGTAGATGCGTACTGTTAACTTTGATCAAAAGACTGTTGAAATTGCTTTCTTGCATGTCTTTGGGGCAAACTAAGATTGAGAGGCTTTATTTATATGTAAATCTTCCTTTTGACATTCAACGCAGTTCCTGTTTTATGAAATGTAAATGCCTTTTTGGAATAGGCAACAGCCTGAGACATAGATGGATCATCAGAGGCAATAGTAAAGAGATGGATGAGTAAGAGAGAGAGAGAGAGAGAGAGAGAGAGAGAGAGGAGAGAGGAGAGCTCAAGGGGAAATTTAAATCTCAGAACCTTCTTCTTTGCTGTTTTCCGGAATCGCCTCTTGCGTGTGTTCTTCAGAGGGCAGGTGACTAGAGACCAAAACAACGACATTACTTTAGTCAAGACGACTCAATCAACTGTGAAAGACACACTTTCAGATTAACCAATGTGTAGCCTATATTCTGCAGAAAACCAGCAACACCTCAATGTGTTGTAGGCTCATTTGTGTTTGTCTGGGTATTGTGTACTCACTGCCATGGTTCCAAACAAACTTCTTGTCCTTGTCTTTGTCCTTCTTCTTGTTTTTGGGATCAACATTCCCAGTGGGCTCCTCTAATGGAGGGTAAAGGTCTCCATCTAGCGTACACACCAGCATCTAAGCAATTCATGGTAAAATGGAGGTAAGTTAAGGTAGAGTAGTAGGGACACATGGTTCAATTCAATGCTGCGGTCTACAATTTGTATGACAGTGTGATTTAACTGAAATATGGCCCCATAACTCAAAAGGAAAAGACTTGCCCATTGATTAACTCTCCTGTTGTCCTCGGGTTTTAAACCATAAGCAGGTGGCACCATCTGTTGGCCGAGGAAGGTAGTTTTACCTTCTTCAGCTAGCAGATGGCGCCACCTGCTTATGGTTTGATGGCTTACATATACATCATATGTCTGTGTAAGCTTTAGAATTATCGGTGCCTTCTGCTGGCACCAGAAGGTAGTGCGTTGGGTCAGTTTCACCCGGAGGACGGAATGAGGATAAAAAAATATTGGAATTCTACAGGGTATGTCACACCATAATATATTTCTAACTGTACCTGACAGACATCAGCAGTCTTGTAAAATGTCTTCTTGTCCACTGTTTTCAGCGATTCCAGTATACATGGCAGGTCCACCAGCTTACATGCCAATGGTACCCGGTCTACCCTTACTATGCCATGACGACCATCCGCTAAAAACATGATTAAAACAATGAACATACACCGATATCCGTCTAATAAGCACCTCCGCTATGATGTTTATGAAGTGTGTAAAAGCTGAATGCAGGCTTACAGTGTAGCTCAATGGTAAGTCTGTCTTTCATGTTCATACTGTTGGACTGCGCAATTCGTCTTACTGTGGAGGCATATTCCTTCAAAATAAAGCACAGATGTCAGCTGTAGTGTCTCTCAACTCTTTGATGTTGACTAGTTATTTTTTTCCATTTGTACAGCAATAACATTAAGCGGCTGTGTGCTTACCATCGGCAATCTGAGGACAAACTGACTCTCCAGCTCATGAGGAGCATCCTCCTTATTTTTTGACCCAACCTTTCCAACTGCAATCACAAAGCATCACCCAAGAGAACAGACTGGTGATCCAAAGTCGAATATGGCTGAATTAAACTGCAATTTATATATATATGTACACACACACATGCATGCATAAATACATACACATACATACATACATATATATATATATATATATATATATATACATACACATATACACACGCTGCGACGTGTTGCAATGATTGCATTACAGAGCATTTTATTATGAATGCTATATTAGTAGTATTATTATTATTGACAAAGCATATGTAAAACTAACCCACACACTTAGATTAATATTATCTATGGATTCATTTCAGCTCATTATTAGGTGTTTTAGTAAGTACAGTACTGTGTCTCTTACCCCGGCGTTACATTCGGTTAGCATTAAAGTACTGTTACGTTAGCATGCTGACAATACATTTGTTAAAATGGCTAATGTCAGGTTCGTTGATAACATTTACCTTTCAATTTAGAGGTCATCTTCGTCTACTTCGTCTTCGTCTACTAAATAACATGTGTTTCAAAAGGAAGATGTTATTTAAAAACTGTGTTTACACGAGTGCTAGTGGCGGATGCAGGCTACAGTATTATTTTTTGCAGGATGACGCTACGTCGATGATACGTTCGAGTGACTCATGCTAAACATTGGTCTCTTTACGCTTACATGTGTCGCAATGTTAATGACAAATTAAAATGCCGCTATTTTAAACTAAACTAAAATATATGCTACTGCAACTATTAACACATTTTTCAGTTAATACATATCAATGTATTCATTTACTAGTGTTTTCAACCAACACCAAGGTAGTATTCTAATTTCGCGTCCTTAAAAACCAAGGCTAATTACATTTCCCAAATCGAATGTGTATTGTCTGATAAAACCTAGAATCTCGAACGCCACACCTGACCTAGCTCTTGCCGCGATATTTCACATTTCAAACACAGCTGGAATTTACTGAAGAAAACGGTTTTATTTATTAAATAACATACAGATCTACGATGACGATCTACAATATAATAAAATATAAAGTTAATACATTTCAAATAGATTTTCTTATTATAACAATGATGACCACATATTTTTAACAACTGTAGAATCAAATGATCTCTCTTAAAATAAGATCATTACTTTTGCATGAGAAATATAACAATGTGTTGTAATAAAATGAACAATAATAAATATATCATTTGAAAAGGATTACACTTCAGAATAAGAGCTCATGAAATGTTGCGGAAGTGTCATATCTTTGACGGATTCGCCTAGTAAAATATGTTTAAGCTATATCGTCAATTACTAACAAATTAACAAATATGAATGTGCTAATTACGTTTAAATTTAAATAAACATCAGACTTTTTCAAAGGACCTTTTTCCTAGCAAAAATAGTTTTACTTCCGGGCCGAGATCGATTTTTCTGTTGCTGTCGTTTTTTTTTTTTGCTGCTCACTTCCCAGGTTGCATTTGCAGACAATTTCACAAAGTTTGCTTTTATCGACGACGACCGTCCATAATTTGACGTCTGGATAAACTAAAATGGGGTTCAGGTTTACTGTCACCAAAGCCAGGAGGGCGACGAGGACATTGTGGCTGTTGTTGCTTGTGAGTCTGTCTGTCTGCGTGTGCGTTTGCAGAGCATCGTCTCCAGAAGAGGATAGTGCCATGGAGAACATCGTGACAGAGAAGAAGGCTGAGGAAAGCCACAGACAGGACAGTGTAGACCTGCTGATATTCATCATGCTTCTCACGCTTACGATTTTAACTATTTGGTTATTCAAACATCGACGATTCAGGTTCTTGCATGAAACTGGACTGGCGATGATTTATGGTGAGAAGCACACATCAGCCACCATGAATGAGTGATGTCATCAATTATTTTGTTATTTTCCGTTTACATGAAAATATTGTGTATAGGCTGTATTTCATTCTGAAACACCTGCGTTGTAGTCTGACCTAAAAATATGTGTTGTTGTCTTAGGTCAGAATGAATAAATGTAGACTAGCATTAGTGACTTAAACATAATATAACTTCAGTGTAATGGAACTTAAATCCGTTGATGTTAAATATTTAGCCTCTTGCATGTACTCTAGTGAGAGTAATATTGAGGAGCAATTTTACACGTTGAAAACATCTCCCTGTAACTGATTAATCTCCCTGTAACTCCCTGTAATTGTTAAATAGGAGGAAGACATAAACTGCACTTTCATGTTAGTAACCACCCCCACAAAAATCCTCTTTTCTCTTCAGGCTTACTGGTTGGTGTAGTCCTGCGTTACGGCATACATGTTCCCCGTGACGTTAGCAATGTCAACCTGAGCTGCCACCTCAACTCGAGCCCCGCTACCTTGCTGTTGAACATCAGCGGGAAGTTTTACGAGTACAATCTGAAAAGAGAGATCGGAGCCAATGCGGTGGACAACGTGCAGGATAACGAGATGCTGCGGAAGGTAGACGACACATTTCAATTAAGTATTTTAGCATACGCTTTAATCCAAAGCAATTTACAATGAGTACAATTACAAGGAGCAGGTGAGGGGATAGGCATCTTGCTCAGTGCTGCTTGCAGGTAAGTCAACTTACCCGAACCCACAACCCTCTGGCTGGGACTCCAACACCCAGTGACAGGAACTCGGTCACTGTTGACTATTGCTAGGTTAACCTTGAGGCTTAATGAGTTGAAAAGGTTCAAAGTAGAGGTGATGTAGAATAAAGGAGCTGTGTGTGATCCTGTCTGCCACTAAGCAGCGTTATCTCAGACCAAAACAAATACTTTGTGGGACACACACACACACACACACACGTTAATAAAGGTGGAGTCAGCTGTTCTGGAGAAGGAATGTGGATACTTGAATTCGATCAAAACTAATCTCTGAACAGATTTAAGGACATGAAATATACAGAATCTGTAGGGAGCAGCCAGTGGCCTATTCACCATCAGAACCGATGGGTTCGAGATTGGATCAGAACAAGAACTTCTCTCTTCAATGAGTTCGTTTTCATAAACACACATTTCTGGTTTTTGCCCATATTCTGAAGTCTATTAAAAATGCATATTTCACTAATATGTCCATTTACATGCAACTGCACATATTTCGGTCTATACTGTACGTCCTAAAGATACGCCCTTTAAATTACTTCCTCACCCTACAGAGGAATTTCCCTACTTTTCAAATGAATTTCTAAAAAATGGAAAATGAAATGCCCTCATGTTTGGTCCGTTTCAGTCAACATCATTATGCGACTTGGCTTTTCCTGAAAAAAACTACTGTAGGCTGCTTTCTGTGTACTCGACATGTGCTAAAGGTTTCAAGTTACTAGCTCAGCCTCTAGTCATTTGCATCTAAATGCAATAGAACAGTAATTGTAATAGTAATTCTATTTTAATTTTAACTCAAAGAAATTGATTGTGTATGTCTGGTAATGCTTAACTTTGCGAATTGTGTGAATTATATATATATATATATATATATTTTCTTTTTTTTTTTACCTTTATGTTACTAGGCAAAATTCCAACACATTCTTATTTACAACAAAAATACCTTTTTATGGAGGAGGAGACAAGGGGAAATTAAATACATCTATCTAAATACATAATTTTAACACGGAAATGGAAAAAATAAAGTAAAAACTGTTGGTAATGCATTATGAAACTGTTTCCCCAACACAAATCAAATTCATTGGAATATATTTCTTTGTTTTAATGGGATCAGTTGCTTGTGGCAACAACGAGCCTGATTGAACACATCCCCAGTTTAAAGAAGAGACAGGAGAGCACAATTCTCTAAAATAGTTCTGTGAATTTGCCACAGGCTTCATACCTCACATCTGTCACCTGATCTATATAAATGTTTGTGCATCAGTGGTGGCATTTCACACAAACACCTGCCTGTCAGCCAATATACCAAAGGGCAGCGGTTTTGTATTAAGTTAGTAACTTACAATCTGCATCAACTGACAAGTTTACCCCGTCTACTGTCTGACAGTGACACCACTGTCTGACCACTGATTCTGTATTAAATGGGTCATCGCTTGTAGCAGATATTGAGTAATAACAATGGCATGGGATTATTTACTTGGGCCCAAACTGTCATTACCTATCTTAGAAGGGATACTACATTGCGTTTCACACTATATATTTCACACTATAATTGTGCTTTATACGGTCTAGTAGCCGAATAAATAAATGTCTATACCACCCATATATAATATCTGAGGAACTGAAACTAATCCAGTATTGTTTTCTATTATCAAAGGGGTAGTGTGCATGTCCGTATCATGTTAGCACTTTAAACTTCCTGTCTTGCAGGGTGTGTGTGTGTGTGTGTGTGTGTGTGTGTGTGTGTGCATGCATTCAGTATCTGAGCAGAATAAAAAAAATTTCGTTTATTTTTTTATGCATTTATTACATTTTCCATGGAGGCCGGTGGAAAATATGATTTCTTCTTTTTGTTTTACTTTTTTCTTTCTACCAGGTAACTTTTGATCCAGAGGTATTCTTCAACATCCTCTTACCACCAATCATCTTCCATGCTGGCTACAGCTTGAAAAGGGTACAGTATTTTGACATCACCTGAATGCAGACCCATTGGAATACGTAGATGTTTCATTAATGTGTATTGGATGCTATTATCTCCCAGAGACATTTCTTCAGAAACATGGGATCCATCCTGGCATATGCGTTTATGGGAACAGTCATTTCCTGTTTCGTCATCGGGTAAGATATCTATTGCTTTCTCTCAAAAAGCTGGATGCACTGATGTGATTACATATTCTGAATTTCCTGGAAGCTATACATAGCATGAATTCCCATTACATGGGAGTACACCTGAGCAGACCTTTTTGTGTGCTTCAACTCGCAATGACATCTTTAGACTGAGAGAGACTGCTTTTATTAGCAGTGGTTCTGTTAAATATTAATCGGAGGCACCTGATTGGGCCATGCACATGTTCCATGCAATGTCTGTGTTCGTATGTGGGCCTATCGCACATGGCCCTATAATGTGTTACGGGAACACATATTTGTTCAGCTCTGGCCTGTACATACACACTCCCACATTTTAAGGTACACCAAGGCATTCTCAGGAATGCTTGGCTAACCAAATCAAAACAAAATGGTCAAAGCCTCATTGTCTTCCGGGGTGTGTGTGTGTGTGTGCAAAGCGTAGCAGAGGACTGGCCTCCAAAGGCTTGCTCTTCAGCTCCCACAGTGTTTAGTGGGCTAAATCTCTGACACCAGGTTGTCTTGTCACCCCCCTTCTCTGCTGCTGCCCAGACTGCTGATGTACGGCTGTGTGACGCTCATGAAGCATGTCGGCCAGCTGGGCGATGACTTCTTCTTCACTGACTGTTTGTTCTTCGGGGCCATTGTGTCTGCCACTGACCCAGGTGTGTGCTGCATGCTCCATCTGAAAACATGTTGTCGTCTGACAACAGCCAGCGTCTCGGACCAACACAAATGCTCTGTGGGTCGCGACACACACACACACACACACACACACACACGTGTGTGCACTAACATGCACGTGCAGACAGCCCGGCTATGAAAACAAAGAATACAGAAGCTCAGATTACAACAAACACAGTGATGTAATGCCATTCTCGGCTCAGGATGGAATTGTTTCCTTATATCTTTACATAGAAAATATTTTGTTCTGCTATATTAACCCTCGTGATGTCCTTAAAAATATTGTATTTGGCCACCCGGCGGCGCCATCTGATTTTTTTAATTGGCATTGCTGTGTGTATTTATTTATTTCTTTATTAATTATTTCTCGGGTTTTAAACACACCTTGCTGTGCCAGCAGTGCACATCATATGTGTGTGTAAGCTGTAGAATTAGGTTTAGCGCCCTCTATCTGCCACAAAAAGGTTGTGATTTGGGTCATTCTGACCCAGAGGAGATCACGAGGGTTAATGTTTAAAATATTGTGTATATAGGACCTTTGAAGATGCGTCAGCATGCTGATGCAGATCAGTAGTTTATCACAAAAGTAAAAACTATAAACAAAAGTTTTTTTGAATAGTTACATTTGATGAAAGGAACATTTGTCATCTCCTGTTTTTTATTTTAGTCTAACATTGAGATGACATGAAATGTAGAAATACCTCACATATTATAACATTTGCATATCTTGCATATCGTTTGTGAAGGACCACAAATAGGGTGAGTCATGACAGCACAACAAGAACGTGTGTTCCTTGTGTGTTCCTCAGTGACAGTCTTGGCCATCTTCAATGAGCTGCAGGTGGACGTGGATCTGTACGCGCTGCTCTTTGGAGAGAGTGTCCTCAATGACGCTGTGGCTTTGGTCTTGTCCTCGTAAGTCTGTCACCACGACAACACACACCTGCAGCTGTTTGCAAGCTGCTCACCTGGAATGGCTGTGTTGGCTGACGTCTGCTGATTAACTTAGACCGGCAGAGAAACCGGTTCAATTAGAGAGATCGGGAAAAGTGCATGTCTCACACACTTGGCATTGATCTACTTGTGCTAATGTTTGCTTCTTAATTAGCAGCAAGATGTGTCTGTGACTGCCCTCCCAAAGGCTAACCCCACCTAGGGCAAATGCCACAGTTTTCCACAGAATTGTAATTTACTATGGCAGATACACTGGGGCACAACGTGGCCCTGGGAGAGCCAATCATTGGAGGAGACTCTGACCACGCCCCTCATAGGGGGTACGCAGGAGGGCATGAGAGAATGCCTTTGCCATGCTCTGAGGACACCATGACAAGTTATCTGCAACTTGACTTTAGCAGTTGGCTTGATGCCAATATCAGCATTTACATAATGTTTTGTTTGCTCCTTTAGCCTTACCTGAGAGGGCAACATGCTCTTCAAGTCTTATTTGCAGAACATATAGAGGGCTAAGTGTGTGAAAAATGCTAATATTTTCACGTGTGTAAATGGTTTTTGCAGATAACTGAACATGGGCCACGTATCATAAAATACTTTCTCTGTTTGACATATTTTCAGAATTTTCCTGATGTGGTCAAATCCCATTAATTTGGCACTAAATAAGGCTTAGATTGTTTCCCAATACAAATTGGAACCATGGTGTTCTACCTTTATTCTAAGTCCTGGTCTGCACAAACTGCCCTTGTTTATTCTGTTTAGGATTTTTCTGCTGGCTTTGGCAGGCATGTAGTGAAATCCTTCCCAATCTTCCTCCTGTTTATCACATACTGGAGGTTGTTATAGCTTAGCATTGTTAAGCCTTTCACATGTATCTATAGCATTTCTCTGACCAGTAGAAATAGCCTACTGTATATACAGTATGTCACGCTATACTGTATATACAGTATGGCACGCTATACTGTATATACAGTATGTCACGCTATACTGTCTATACAGTATGTCACGCTATACTGTATATACAGTATGTTACGCTATATTGTATATACAGTATGTCACGCTATACTGTATATACAGTATGTCACGCTATACTGTATATACAGTATGTCACGCTATA
>JAODUG010084081.1:0-12472 GCA_027564795.1 Aphredoderus sayanus
TTAAAACAGTACAACGTTTAACAACGTGTAAGTACTGTACTAGCGAATACTTACAACAAGCACATAAATGGTTGTATCAAGTAGGCATTTCGACGTCAGTCATTCATTAACATGTAGCAAATTACAGAAGACAACACTTAAGCAAGGTTACGAATAGTATTACTGCCCCAATAAATTCAGAGTTGACAGAAAGCAAAGGCATTTATTACATAACGTGCACGTTTAATGAAAATGTAAGTGTGGTGTGCTGCTGACAACATCTCAACGATCGACAGGATGCTGTGCTAATGCTAAACATTAGCTAGCTTCCATACCTAACAGCAGGAAAGAAAACACAGCTACCTTGTCTTCTGAATGCTGATGCTTCAGGTCACTGTCTGTCTGCCCACGGTGCCTCAACTCTGTCATCTTGGCAAAACCTTTTCAAAAGACGACAGCGAATGGCGTGTGAATTATTTGTTATTGTGGGTCGTAGTGACTTCTTAGCTATTCCACAGCCACAATTTTAAGAACCCCCCTCCACTCTAGTGTTGATCATCTGACGTCAGGCCTGTAGACTCGCCCATAATAGGTTTGGGGAGGGATCATCCACAAGAGTCACAGACGAAATCAATTTTAACAGGCCTTTCTTGTTACACGGAATCCTCGAGTCAACACTTAACCCTCCCGTTGCCCATAATAATATCGCATTGGGCCACCAGGCGGCGCCATCTGAGTGTGTATGATTGTGTGGTTCTCTTTATTGTCATTGGTGTGTGTACTTATTTCTTTATTAATTATTGTTTTATGTATTTGTTTTGTTTTTGTGCATTTTAACCCTCCTGTTGTCCTTATGTTTCAAACACAAACCTTGTGCCAGCAGTGGATGGTGTGTAAACTGTTGAAGAAGGTTTGGCGCCTTTTATCTGCCACAAAAAGAGTTACGTTGGGTCAGTTTGACCCAGAGGACAACATTAACATCATATCCTATTTGGGAAGAGGACCGCATTGGAAAAGATTAAATATAATAGATCGCAGCTATTAATAAGTATTCACGGGGTTGGTACAGGACATATGAGGACAGACGACAGACAATTTCAAATTCTATGGAGAATTTGTTCTTGACGTATTTTTGATATAGGTTACTGTGTCATATACTGTTAGGATAGAAGGGGCGCAATCTATAGCCTATAATAAGACGATAAAGGATTGCAGGCTCTAGCTGTTATATTTATTTGATTAGTTATTATTCTGAAGCCCCTTTTCTACAGAAATAATAGTACAATCAATCTCCCTCACACACACACGCACACACACGTTAATGTTCCTCACTGTAACAATATGGTGAAACAAAAGACTATAGAAACAGTAGGTCATATATAAGACTATTTACCGATTAAGCAATTACTTATAGTCTAGTACGATAAAGGATTGCAGGCTCTAGCTGTTATATCTATTTGATTAGTTCTTATTCTGTAGATATATATATATCTACAGAAAAGCGGCTTCAGAGTATATACTTATATAGAATTCCGAGTTGGCAGAATTAAAGGCATTTATTACATAACGTGAACGTTTAATGAAAATATAAGTGTGGTGTGCTGCAGTGCTGACAACATCTCAACGATCTAGAGGATCTGCTAATGCTAAACATTAAAATAACAAAAACACTCCCTAAACATTGCCATAATACATTTTTCTGATCCTACATCTAGTCTTATGGAGACAGATAACTTTAATAAATATCGGTCTTTTGCTGATGCATTAATGTAATTTCCGCCTGTAACACTATGCGGCAGCAAAGGACCACGAACCTTTTCAGTCATACAGTAGGAGGACACGTTTATGTCTGAGCGTCTGTGGACATATAAAAGTACTGGTAGGCAACCCTATTGATGATGTGTTGCACGTTTAAAGTAGTAGATGGCCGGGGTGTTCATTACTCAATAATGTGATTATAGTTTTAATGAATTTTATTTGTATCCCTCCTTTTGTTCTCGAGTTTCAAACGCACTACCATTTTATGCCAGCATATGTCGCCACCTGATTGTGTTCTTCTCTGGTGTCAGTGCTGTGTGTATGGGGTGCACTTGATGCAGTGTTGCCTTTAAGCATGATAAGTCATGCTATGCTACTGCTACATGTACAACAGTGCCCAGTCATGCTGTGTTGTCCTGTGTGCTGTAGCTTGATGCTTTTTTGTGTGTCACGCAGTCAACATTTTGCCAGGACTCCTCAGAACTGCAGGGCTCTGGGACATCTGCAATGCAGGAGTCTATATATAGCAATGGTGAATGTGTGCAACAGTAACACAGAGAGAGGAAAGGTGGAGGGGGGGGGGGAGATGGGGGATTCCAACTTGTGTAGAAATTGGCTTAAAAAGAGACAAAAACGTCATGCACACTTAACCAAACTCAGAAATACACCGGGATCTTTATATTTTCCGGCAACCTTGAGAGGTTTATATGTTTTGTTTGTTTGTGTTTGCCTTATGATGTAGGCAAGGACAAAGGGAACTGACCCGAAGAGGTTTATTTATACGTAATCATAGGTCAATCAGGAGGAAACAGGGGAGGCTGGTTGTAGTTCGTTGCATGGGTTTTAGGATGCAATGTCTTATCGCTACAGGTCTTGGGGGGGACGGGGGGAGGGGCAGTGGAGGAGAGGAGCCGCTCGATTATGTATGCACCTCCTGAGCAACAGAATGTGCTGACAGTAGAGCTAGCCACGCACACCAAGGCAAATCAAGGACGATTCAACACCTTGACAACGCCTTTGGAATTGTGGGATTGGTCACATTATTGTCTTTTCAATAAATCTCCCTCTCTCCCCCCCCCCCACCTCCCCCTCACCCTCACTCTGTCTCTGTCTCTCTTTTGCTCTGTACACTCCCGTTGCTATGACTACAGATTAGACTCTCCACTCCTCCATGCCAAGTCATAAGTCTCATGGAGTGACAAAGCAGGGCATTACTCATGTTGTGCCAGCACCCAGGAGGAAAGGCACGTGTAATGCGATTGCTGATTGCACTCCTACAGAAGGAATACAAATAGTTTTCTGTTAAAAAAACACAATTTAATCATATTTGTAGTATATTATTTTCAGAAATTATAAATAAAGATATTACCATTGTTGTAAAATATGAAGAACACGTTCCAATTCATTTTCTCTGAAATGTATATATAGATTGTTAAATGTGGTGTTAAAAGTGTTACAATTATAATGTGTTTTACATGACTGACTTTAGGTTTATCAAACATAGCATGTCATATATAAACAGATTTTCAAGGCGTACACAATAATAATAATGCATCCTAACTGTCCTGGAGGGTGGATTCCTCTCTCTGTGGTCCCTTCCCAATGTTTCTTCCCTTTTTTTACAAATGATGGTAGTTTTTCCTTGCCTAGGGAGAGGAGCAGGTTCTAAAGCCCTTTGAGACTGTAATGTGATTAAAGGCTATACAAATAAAATGTACTTGACTTGACTTGACTTGAATAATAGTAATAATAATAATAATAATAATAATAATAATAGTAATAATAATAATGGGTATAATTTCATGCCTTGAAACCTGCATGCACATTCTAAGTAATCAAGAAATCATATATTTTATCTATAATTAATTTCCCTTACCTGTTTCAATTCATCAAATGTATGTTGGTGCATAATACCTTTGCCATTGAGCTAATGTTCCCCAGAGTGTGAGAAGGAAACCAATAGGCTGAGGCTGTGATTAAGCCCTCACTGTTAACAGCTGTGCTAGTGGGCTGCCCTTGGCAGCTGCCGTCCATCTTAACACACCCTGTCCTGCGGGTGAAGAAAAGCTGATCTGTGAAGATACTGGTCTAGTGAGCAGCCAAGCAAATCGAAACATTCAATTGAGGAGACGACTGTAGCTGAAAAACTGGCTTGTGATTAAAGACTCCCCAGGTTTGTTTTACCGGGATGGCTGTGGCAATCTGGATAGGTTAAAAATGTGTTAAACTGTTGTGTGGAGAGCACAGTTTCTGTATCTCCTAGTTGACAACTAAAATGTGAATAGTCATGCATCTCCCACCTTGTTATTATATCAATAAACATGTTTATATTCAAATATTAATCACTGCTGTATGGCCTGTTGTGGGCACAATGTTAAACATTATTCTGCAATCTGAAACACCACCCACATAAAATTTATCTTCTTCACTCCCATTGGGATTTTAATCAGCATCCTTTTGTTGTTGTTGTATTTGAATTAACGTGAACTGAATTATTGACACCCTTTTTGTCATGTAGGTTTACTTGTACAATGCATGATGGGTGTTTATGAAATTGAAGTGAGTAATGTGACTTGCCATTAACATGTTTTCATTTTAGAGGTGTATGTAATTGTAACTGGTCTATTGTAACGCTTCCCCTCTGCCACACCAGTTGTTTGGGTGTTGGTTGTGGGTTTTTGCTTGAGTTGCTTCCTTTTTAATGTGTATTGGCTACTACAGCAACAGTTCACGGGTTTGTTTTGTATGCTTTTGCTTTAGTGTCATTAAACCTTTTTCAGTTTCATTTGTCGAGTTTATTATTTTATTTAGCTGCACTCGCCACCTGACCCGTGACATCTATACTGATTTATTGGATTTTCCTTGAGGATATATCTTCAAGTATTGTAAAATTTGAATAATCACTGGATAAACGTGTTTGGTTAATAAATGTATTTATTTGGCTTTTAGAGGAACATCACTGCATGAGATAGCAGCACATACAGTCACAGTTGTAAGCAGAACGGTCTGTAAAGTGTCAGCATTCCTCAACCACCCTAAACAAGTGAAATGTAGGTGAAAACATTTATCTTCAGTCATGATTAAGGCAAATTTAATTTCTAACACTCGACAAGCACATAAATATTTCTCATCCCCAAGTAGTCAAGCTCCAAAAATCAGGCCATGCATTCTTTCCTGTCAATTGATTCATTTGTCAATAATGAAGGGGGAGGAAGTTAACACAAAACAGGAGTCCTCCACAGTGAACACGAACTCTTTCACAGCTTTGCTTGCCATTTGATTTTGTCAGTCAATACACTTGTTTTGTTCTCTCTCTCTCTAGAAATACACACAAAAAGAACATGAGAAGAACAGATTGTTTTACTGTAGTATCCTGGAGTTCATTGACCAAATGGCAAGGAAAAAATCAAATAAAAATGCGTTCTCAGTTGAATTTTGCAGAAAATCACTGTCCTTCCGCTGATCCCATCCTGTTTCATCTTTACCAATTGGCCTACAGTACTCCTCTCATTACAGTAGCTCTCCAATCACTTCTACATTGACAAGAAATTTGGTCCAACCTTAAATCTTACAACTGAAGACTATCAGACTGCAGGGTAGTGGGTTAGTGGAGCAAAGTCAGGGGTTAGGTGATGGGGTAGTGGTTTGCCCTTATGTGCAATGCCATACCATGTGACCCCAGTGGCATCTGCCTCTCCTGCCGCCTGCACTCTGAGTGAAGAGCTGTCACTGTCGTCCCCAGCTGCCTGCAAACTGACACCACTGTCACCTTCAGTCTCCAGCCGAATATACAGTACAGCAGGCAAACTACCAAACACTGTCTGGGGAATTAACGTAAACACTACCGGCAATTACAGACAAGGCTGGTATCATATACGGTCGTAAAGAAAAAAAACATTATACTCTAAAACGTTTGTTGGGGAAATTATTAATTATTGACAAAGGAATCAATCAAAGTGGGGGCAATTCATACATTTTAATAAAATAATAATATTGATATTTAGCAGCAGCTTTAAATTTTTCTTCCCTGCAGATTTCCTTCCCCATTCACAAGCTTCGGCATACAATACTTATCCTTTCTAGTAACAGAAAATAGAGTTCTCCCCTCCCAACACAAGCTATATATGTACAGTTTTACTTTATATTACTTGAGTTTTCATTCTTGCCGTGCTATGATTTTGAGGTTAAAAGGGGAGGGGAGAGGGAGCAAATGATTTGGTCAAATGCCTACATTTCCTTTGTCACTGTGTGAATGAATGCAAAACTAAAAGGATCATTCTTGAATGCATTGGCGAATGTGTGGCGGTGTGGGGTGTGGGGGTCAGGTCTCCAGATTCAGGAATCAGAATGTTCTAAGATGTCTACATACAGTACTCTCCAACTTTTATACATAGAAATCACTTAGCACCTTAAAAGTTGGACTGATCAAGTTGTTTCCTATGTTTCATACTTGTGCATTTAACTACTAGATGTGTTAATATAACGTCATTGTTAATGGCACATTCATCCTAGATATTATAGTGTCAAACCATTCTCTTGTATAAGGCATTTTATTCTGCTCTGAAATGATGCTGTCTGTTCATCAGAGATATTCACCCCATTAGACTTTTACACACTTTACAGGGTTGTGACCTGGAATTGTCTTCTACTTAATTAGGTTACAAATTAATTACAAATAAACAACTGTAAACTTTGCATGAACTCAGGTCAAATGCATCTATTTCTGGAAGGCCCCAGAGACCTTTCACCACAAGTCGGATAAGTGCCAATTAACAACTGGATATACAAATATCCCACTGCAATCAGTTAAAGTATGGCACAACAGGTCCTTTCGCAAAAAGAGCATTACCCAGCAAAACAAAGTTGTCACATCTAACCAATAACCTTTGTTTCACAATACAAATATTTTGCAACTTCAAAGTGATAAGCAGCTATGTAAACAGAATGCTAAACTTCCCAATTGAATCCAGGTTTTAACATAATGAAATGTGTCAAAGTCTACAGGGGATCAATATTGTCCGTTTGATACAGTATTTTAATCTCTCAATGATTTACAGACCAAAACCAAACGGAGAGAGTGACGTAGTGTGTGAGGATTTTGGCATGCGTTGTGTTTGCTTCTGTGTGCGCGTGTGTGTGTGTGTGTGTGTGTGTGTGTGTGGTTGGGGGACCAGATCCATATGAGTGACTGGTGAGGTGTGATGAGGATAGCTCTGATAATGATGAAGAGTAGTGAGATGAAGACTCAAGCTGTTTAGCTCTTGTCTGCCTTGCCAGTGGGGCCTCCCTTCTTCTTCTCCTTGTCATCCTCCTTCTCTTTCTCCTCCTCCTCTTCCTCCTGGTCCTCTTCATCTCCTTCATCCTTGTCCTCCCCCTCTTCTCCCTCCTCTCCTTCCTCTGCCTCCTCCTCGTTCTCTGCTCCCTCCTCTTCCTCTTCCTCCTTCTCCTCCTCTTCCAGCTCCTCCTCCTCCTCTTCAGGCTTGGCTGCAACCTTCCTGTAGGCTCCAAGGCTGTAGGAGCGGGTCGACGAATAGGAGAAGCCAGGGTAGGACTGGAGCATGGGACCGCCCACAGCGCTAAAGCGGCATTCTTCACCTTCTAGCAGCTTCCTGCAGACACACAGGAAGAAGCCACATCATATACTCCGTAAAGAACAAAGTTCTACACCAGAGAGGATTTTGGGATACCTGCATACGCCTAGCTATCCATTATCATAATTACTTAAAACACTCTTACTATTGTTATACTGGATCATTCTAACCTCTTAAACTTTTACGTAACTATGGAAAATCACTGATTATCATCCAAAATGATTTGATCCTTTTGTTATCACTCAAAAAAATAAATGGCTTGTTTGTACAAAATTATTGTTTACAAATAGGCCTATAGTGCTGTATGGTACTGTAAAGGTTATGAGTCAAAAGAAAAACGAATTAAAGCATATATTCTTTATAGAAGCCCAATAAACACTGTCATCATCATTGTGTAATATTACAGTTCTAATAGCTAGTGAAATACAGGGGAAATACAAACAAAACACAAAACTGAACTGTGAATCACATTGTATGTGTGTGTGTGTGTGTGTGTGTGTGTGTGTGGAGGAGAGAATGACTGAGGAGGAGAGACAAGATTACAGACCTGTACGCTGCAATCTCGATGTCCAGAGCCATTTTGACATTCAGTAGGTCCTGGTACTCACGCAAGTGGCGGGACATCTCTCCCTTGGTGCTGCGCAGGGCAGCCTCTAGCTGCTGAATGGTGTCCTACACACACACACGCCCACACACACACACACACACACACACACACACACGCACAATATGTGATATTAGCACAAATGAATATTGGCCATTAATTCTATGGTGAATTTGTTAATATTGTCATTCATTAAACAGGAAACCTGTGACACCCATTTGTTTAAAGATGAAGAGTTGTCTTACCTGCATCTCTCCAATTTCATTGCCATGGCGATCCTCCATCTCAGCCAGCTGCCTCTCCAGGGCCTCATTGTGGCCCCTGAGGGCCTCGATCTCCAAGGTCCGGGCCTGCACCTGTCTGCGGTACTCACTCAGCTCCTCCTTGGAGTGCTTGACGGCACTCTGGTTGCGGGCAGCTGCCTCATTCACGCTGGCAAATTTGGAGCGGTACCAGTCCTCAGCCTGGACCTGGTTCTTGGCAGACAGGGTCTCGTACTGGGCCCGGATATCTTTCAGGGCTGCAGCCAGGTCTGGTTGGCTCATGTCCATCTCCACCGACACCTGGGTTTGGGAAGGTCACCCAGAGGGCAAACAACCAACATCGTGAACATAGAATACTAAGGACTGCACCAGCCACAGCGTTCTGTCAACCCCTGTGTGGGTTGTGGTATGATGAGTAATATCACTGCATTAAACCATATTACTATTCAATACTGTTGAGGACTTACCTCATTCTTTACATATTTGCTTTGCTAATCCTATGCACATACATTGAATGACTTGATATGCACACTCAATAAAAGTTTAACAGTAAAAATATTTTTATATTATTATTATTATTATTATTATTATTATTATTATTATTATTATTATTATATATTTTTTGTATAGGTGTGATATTTTGTTGATCTACCATCTTCTTGCAGCCAGTAAAGTGAAACACTATTAGACTGAAGAATGGACTGCTGAATTGTCTTTTTTCAGTGAAAACTGCTGTCAATAGCTTACTTGGCAATAATATTCTCTGCAGGGCAGATGAAACCGAACAATTGTGATATCTGCCCAGCAACTATCATTCTACTGAATGATTTAAAATGAACATTCCCTGCATTGATTTATATTCAAAGTTATGCTGCCTACTTTATCAATAAAATAACATAAAATAAAATACAAGTTATAAAAAACAAATATTTTACTAGGCAAATTAATTAAGAACAAAATAGTGTTTAAGGCCTAGCAAGAGACACATTGATCTTATGGGGAAGGGAATAAGGGGATAAAGAAAATAACTAAACTAATATTTAAAAAGAGTTTAAATTATTAAAAGGCAATATATATATTACAGAAATAAAAACACATAACAAGGAGACATAGGACAAAATAAATCTTACCATTCAATATTTTTATATACATTGTAAGAGTAAGTTTAACATGAAACAATTCTGAAAACATGAAGCAATGAAGATCTATCTTGGGAGTGTATGTGTGGTTTGTCTGTCTGTCTGTGTTTCCAAAACACAGACAGGTGACCTGCTTGTATGTGGGTGTTTGGATGCGTGCAAAACTGCACGAGTACATATCAAAACAGGAACTACAAGTTTTACCTCAAATCTAGTATTGCCCTACAATAAATTGCTTTTGATAACAAATACTGTAGGTTTTATGAATAAAACTCTAATCGTCCTGTCGAACGACCGCACCCATTGATTATGCGCTATTTCTCCGCATCTGTCTTAAACACAGACAGACAGACAGACAGACAGACAACCAGACAGACAGACAGACAGACAGACGCACACGCACACGCACACACGCACACACACAGATTTTATTTTCTCTCTCGCACTGTCGCTCCCGCTCTTTCCCTCCCAAACGTTCTCACCTATCTCTAAAAAAACCTATGGTGTAACAGTTTACTCAAATACAAAAATGGACGGGTTACACCTGTAAATACCAATTTGTATACATTTGATAAGATTAGATTCCTATCAATCGTACAATGATAGCTGGTCGTGCTGCAGAGGTCGTTACGGGCGGGACAGCGCACGGTGCTGAAACTGAACTGCAGTGTCATAAATTTCCACTGGCTGTCGCTAATCGCAATGCGCAGTTTTACTTAGCTCAAGGTGCCTAGTCTCATGAGTGTTAAACGCCAAAAACACTGGTTATATTTAAAATTATTTAGGATTATAGTGTTCAATACTTAACTCAAAGAAGATAAAAGCAAAATGTGTAAGTACATCTGTAGATTAAGTAAGTAGATATTGTGGATATGAAGTTAGTTAAACGTTGGTTAGACAAAGCATGACTATTGACCAACTTGTATTAACTATCTCTGGCCGGTGTTTGAGAGTACCTGCGTGGCTTGCAGAGACGCCTGCAGCTCCTGCAACTCTTCCTCGTGAACTTTCCTGAGGAAGGCGATCTCATCCAGCAGCGACTCCACTTTCTTCTCCAGCTCAAGGCGGGCAAGCGTGGCGTCGTCAACGTCCTTGCGGTAGCCTTTCAGGGTGTTCTCCGCCTCCTCGCGGAGCCGGGTCTCCTCCTCGAGTTTCTCCTTCATGCGGTCCAGCGTGTCGTGCATCTGTACGCAGTCCAGGTGCATCTGGGTCTTCTCGTGCGTCAGCTCCTCGACTCGAGCACGCAACTCGCGGATCTCCTGCTCGTACAGGTCGTGGAGGCGCGATGGCTCGTTGTGGCGCTGACGCAGCAGGGTCACCTCGGCCTCGAGTACCTTGTTCTGCTGCTCCAAGTTGTGCACCTTCTCGATGAACGACACGAAGCGATCGTTGAGGCCCTGCAGCTGTTCCTTCTCGTTGGTGCGGATTATCTTCAGTTCGTTGGTGACCGCAGTGGACTGCGTCAAGTCCGTGTCCGGCATGGAGGACGAGAAACTGCGACCGGCGCCAACTTTGCGGTAGCTGGAGGAGGTGACCACCGACGGGGAGCCGTAGGCTCGGTGGCTAGTGCGGTAGCCCGCTGACAGACGGGACGGGCTACTGCCCAGGGACACGCGACCCTGTCGAGGGGCATCTCCGAAAATCTTCCGATAAGAGCTGCTGGTGTACATATCGCTGGAGTAACTCATGTTTCCAGGTGGAATGAGGGTTCTCGACGCTCTTGTGTAGAAAGTAGGCGTGCAAGAGAGAGAGAGACAGAGAGAGAGAGAGAGAGAGAGAGAGAGAGAGAGAGGGGGGGAAAGAAAAAGAGATAGAGAACGAAGGAGAGGAGAGAGAAAGAGAGAGAGAGGAAAGTGAGATGCAAGTGGTGTGCGGCCAGGACAGGTGCTTATATATTGATGCTGCGGCGTCACGTGTCACAGTGACAACTGGAGATGGGGAAACCTGCATGCTTTTGCAAAAAAGGTCCGTTCTCTAGGGGGACACGAAATCACTCATGCGGCTCCTTTTTCGCCTTGTAGCTCTGTCAATTCATGATTAGCTAACTGGATTATTTGTAGAAACAACCTTGAGTTAAAATAAAATAGGTTATAGAGGTTAAGGAATTATATTAGGTCTTATATGCAACGTATAGCGCATTGCGAGAAACAGATTTGTGTCATAAAAATAAACTAATAATTGTCTTATAAATGTAGCTTATTACGGCAGGTCTTGTCACCGCACAAATTGAACATGTGTTAGAGTAAATTGGCCTGCATAAAGTGTCACTACAGTGGTCAGACATTATTAACATTAACACTATCATTGCAGTTTTTCGTCGCTGTCCCAGTAGAAACAGCGACGGTTAAAAGTTGGTGGTTACATTCACTATATTCTATTCAGTGCCAAGAGCAAATACAATGATGCATCATATGGGTGTGTGCTGCAGTCTGCATCTTGTCCCGTTCACACCGCCCCGACTTCCGCAATATCTGAATATGGGATGAGACGCACTGTTTGGTGGTCTGACTCTCCCATCATTACCTGATGTGTTGCAAATGCTTGTGACACACAAAAGCTTGTGAGGTGTAAATTAGTCTTTACTGTAAACTTCAGTGTAAAGGATTACATTTTTCAAAACGGCCGAAGACAGCCAATTCAGACAGGAAATAAGTATTGCATTTCACACTTTCACTAACATGAAAATTGCTGTGGTCCGTGGTGGGGGTCGGGAAAGGGGTGGGGGGGGGGGGGGTCGGTGTGGTAATTGTGCCGCAGTAAGCAGTATCATCTCCTTGCTGGCCTTGGTCCTGATTCAAGCTGTACAAGAACCACGCCCCTGAAAGATACACACACCGGCCCAGGAAGTCAAGGGACTGCAGGGTTTATATGGTTTGTTCAGCACCTCCACGCATCATACCAGGCATCTTCCAACCCCGCAACACTTATAAGTGCTGTTCATTAGCCTTTTACGCTAAAACGTCAAACCGCCGCCGGCTCAACATGGAATGCTGCCATATCACGGCAATCAAAAGCAATGGCTTATAGGCTATAGTGTTGTAATTATTATATTACTATTGCCGTGTGTGTGTGTGTGTGTGTGTGGTGTGTGTGTGTGTGTGTGTGTGTGTGTGTGTCGTATGTGAGCTCAGTTGCATA
>JAODUG010084103.1:1705-14065 GCA_027564795.1 Aphredoderus sayanus
TTGTCAAACTATCTTGCGCGTAGTAAATTTGTCGATCCACCCATTTCGATTGAAAATAGCTTTTCTTCTCTTTAGACAATTCTCTGAGGCTATTCACGTCCCGTGAATAGTCTCAAGAGACCAGGCAGATATCGGCTTACACATTGTCACACCCAGGAGGAGATGCATAGCCTATAGGTTACCCTACGCGAATCTGTATTTTGAATAATTAATTCATATAATTGCCTGCTACCTCGTCGTTACCACCGCCAGAACGGGTATTTCGCAAGTTCTGACCTATACACAGGCGCGTAGCCTACTACAGTACTCACGGTCTACCAGCTGTCACATGGCTAAATATGGATAGGCCGAGGTCTCACTTGCCGGTAAAATACTTTGCACGCAGTTTAGAATTTGAGTTTGCTGTGAATGTTAGAGGAAAATGGAAAAAGGAGGAACATAAATCCCCGGACCAAGTTGCTCGTGTGATCTGCGTTATAGGCTATACTTCCTGAAGCAACTTTCGTTTCTCCATGTCCTGGAGTTTTTACAAATATCGCCGAGCGTTTTTTTTGTGTGTTTTTTTTTTCACTTTCTTGGTTTATTAACGTGACTTGTGTAGACGGCATGGAATGGAATTTAAGCATGGAATTTAGCTTCCGTTAGTCTATCTTAAAAATCCTTTAATCTGGCTCGATGGTTTCGAGACTTCGGGCTGAGCCATGGCTGTTTTAGAGGGGCTGCTGACTCACTGAGGGCTGAACAGTAGAGGAACTTTGAGGCCACATGATTCGCAGACTATGACACTGGAAACGTCAATGCAACGATTTACATGTAAGCCTATTCAGTCTGACTGGCGAGCCGTTTACTATGTTCGGATTGATCTAATCAAGCAGCCTCCCGCATGACGTTTGATAACTCTATGGGCATCTCCGATTGAATCATTGCTTCAAGATGATTGGTTCACCAGACCTGTTGGTGTTCACGGGCACCGAGGGCTTTGGAGAAGACATGAGCGGTCAGGACGCACAGCAGTCTCTACCAGAGGAGCTGTCTGTCCCCACTTTGCCGTCCTCCCATCCATGGACCACAGCAGCTCAGTTCCACCGAGACTTCATACTTGTGGCTGAGTTCTCAGAGCAGGTGTGTATGTGTGTGCTAGTGTTTTCTCCCCCCCCACTCTCTCTCTCTCTTTCTCTCTCTCTGTATAAACATACTAAATGCTCACATGTTTGCTATATGCAGGTGGGGCCAATGCCTGTGCTCACAATACCAGATGACCACAGAGTCCTGGGCTCCTTTGACCTTAACCACTTCTCCGTCCGCATCATGTCCGTGGACTACCAGGCACAGTGTCCCGTACTGGGGGCCCCTGTGTCCCTGGGCCCCCACATAAACTTCAGCGAGGACTCCAAGGTCGTCCTGGGAGACTCGGCTGAGGGCGCGTTCGCGTACGTCCAGCACCTGACTCTGTACGACCTGGAGGCCCGGGGCATGGTGCGCCCCTTCTGCATGGCCTACGTGTCCTCGGACCAGGCCAAGCTGATGGAGCACTTCTGTGAGCTGTCCGCATACTTCTCTCAAGCCTCCGACAGCCTGAAGACGGGGAACAGGCGAGCATTCTCTACAGAGCTGCAGAGGAAACTGCAGGAGCTGGAGTAAGATACATAGATGAACATAGGCTACTGTGTGTGTGTGTGTGTGTGTGTGTGTGTGTCTTAAAAGTATTTGTCCCCTGAAAACAACGTTTCTTAGAGTTTATACTGCCATCTAGTGGCATAGTTGCGGCAGTGCCAATATAATGTTTTACAGGAGGATATACCTTGTCTGCTACACAGGTACATATAGCCAAGTATTTACCTACAAAGCTAGTAGAGTTAGTAGAATGTCTTAATTGTTCATGGTTTATAATATTTAAAGGAATACATTTAGATTTTTATGTATACATTTTCTGTCCTTTTCATGGTTAAATCATTACAGTTATAACAATCTAAGTAATGTCACATTCTACAGCAGTTTTCAAACGTTTTAGCAAATGTAAAAATATTGTATTATGTTATTATTTGTGTAGGGAATTGCCCTTGTTTACACCTGCAGACAAACTCACACACAGTGAGCCTGGGCAGAGATAAGGGTCCTAATGATGCTATAACAGTAGAGGATTGTACCTTTAAAAATGTTAAAACTAAATTATATTACATTTTATATACATTTATATAAATAAATATTAACATTATACTTTTATAATGGCTTGACATATAAATTATATATATATGTATTTAACCCTCCTGTCGCCCTAGGGTTAGGGTTAGAGTTAAGGTCTTTTGCAGGTCATTATTGCGGGTAAATCCTCCCGTTGTCTATGGGTCAAAATGGTTAGGTTAAAATTAGGTTAATAATTAATCATTATTTTATTATTATTTAGTATTAACCCCCTGTTGTCCACCTTTTGCAGGTCTTTTTGACTCGCAAACAGTGATTGACAGCACTGTTCTGCTTTCTATAGGTACAAGCGCTTCTACCTGCAGCAGGCAGACCTTCAGAGGACAGCTACCGAAGCTAACGAGCTAGCAGCTGTGGAGTGCTCCATCTTGGATCACAGAGAACTCCTCCGGCAGGTCACTTCCTATCCAAACAGGAAGCTCAAGCAGCCTGACTTCCTGCCGTACGACCCAGCAGACAACCTCACAGATCTCTTGGGGATGCCGGCCCCCAAGTCCGGCCCCGGGCCCCCCACATATTCTCACCGTAGGTTTGAGCAGCGCCTCAAACCGCTGGAGGAGCTCAGCGACGCCTACTTCCTGTCCCTGATGATGGATCAGCTGACAGACGCAGAGCGCCGTCTCCGTGGCGACAGGAGCGTACTGCACACAACACGGATTACGAGCCTTCTGTCCAGGAAGCTCACACTCACCAACTTCCTGTTTGACCTCTGGAGGCCGGAGGAGGAGATGGGGGAGGACGAGCAGGATCCAGGGGTGTCGGAACAGAAGGGCTTGAGGGGGGACAGGAATGGCGGTGAGCCGCTGATCCTGGAGTCCTTCTCCTCTTGTGTGGAGGAGATTCCAATCCAGCTGGAGGCAGGGGAAGCCGGGGCGGTGACCCCTGACCCCGACGCTTCCACAGGGATGACTGGAAGCCTTAGCAGTGGTGACAGCATTGAAGTGCTGGGGACTGAGAAGTCGTACCGGACACAGGGCATTGTCACCAGCGCCGACAGCAGAGGTACAGCCAAGGAACAGTGTTACACAGGTTTTACTGAGTCACGGGTGCGGCACTTCATCTGAGATGCTTACAGAGGACACATACATGACTCTAGTTTTAAAGGTGTTTAAATGATACTAATCTGGGGGCGTGCTAATATAGTGCCTCAGTTTTAACCAGTCCGTGTATATCATGTGTAGCTTACTTAACTCCTATTTTATGTGCCTCTTGTACTGTGAGATCACCTGACGGGGTGTTTTCACTCATTTCTGTTGTTTTGTTCTGGGCAACAGATACACCAGTAGGGATGGCTGACATCAGTCTCAAGCGCCTAGCAGCAGAGGCAGGATTTGGGCGAGTGCGTGCTAGACGAACCAACAGCGAGGACAGTATCGAAGTCCTGAGCACCACAGAGTCCATCTTTCCAGAGGACCTTACCGCCATCACAGAGGAAGAACCAGAGTCCCAGCCGCTGGGTACGGCTTTAGAGGAGGCGACAGCCCATCAAGAGGACAAACTCCATGGATCAGCGCGGCCAATAGTTGCAGACGAGACCTTAAATGGGATTATGGGATGTGAAAAAAGAGTGTCTGTACGGCAGGAGGATACAGTCAGCCAAGCGTCGTGTTTTAAGGAAATAACAGTGTGCAGTGAGGAGCCAGTCCCGTCCATATCGAACACAGTGTGCAGTGAGGAGCCAGTCCTGTCCATATGGAACACAGTGTGCAGTGAGGAGCCAGTCCTGTCCATATCCAACACAGTGTGCAGTGAGGAGCCAGTCCTGTCCATATCCAACACAGTGTGCAGTGAGGAGCCAGTCCTGTCCACATCCAACACAGTGTGCAGTGAGGAGCCAGTCCTGTCCACATCCAACACAGTGTGCAGTGAGGAGCCAGTCCCGTCCATATCCAACACAGTGTGCAGTGAGGAGCCAGTCCTGTCCATATCCAACACAGTGTGCAGTGAGAAGCCAGTCCTGTCCATATCGAACACAGTGTGCAGTGAGGTCCAGGTAGAAGAGGAGCTGGTCCCGTCCATTTCTTGGGAGAGCCGTTTTGTAGACAAAATGAGAGCGACTACACTGCAGAGTAATACCAGATACAACCAGTTCTATGCATTCACTAGCTGAATATAGGCCTACCAATGATGAATACTTGTTTAAATGAATAATTGTCTGACCAGTCCTAAACAAACCTTTGAATCAAAAATTAAGATCTTTGCATTGTCCAGGTTTAATAATGTAATAACATTTGAATTACAGTTCAAGAAGAGTTCATGCCTCAGTGTTCTGAGGTTTACCAGTGTATGCAGAAGCCCCGGGTGGTTCCAGGCCTCCACGTGAACTTTGCCCCCGAGGAGCCTCTGGCCGAGGGGGGGCCCTGGTCTCGGCCCAGCGGCCCCCTCCGGCTGCTGAGCGTAGACGAGGCGTCCGACTGCACCAGCTTCTCCAGCTCCTCGGAGGCCGCCGCTCGCGGCAGCAACCGCAGGGCGAGTCAGCGGAGGAGACGGAATGCGGCGTTCCGAGCCCTCAAGTTCCTGCACTCGAACTCGTTTTCCCAGAATGCCATCTTCTGTCTGCTCAGCGGCCGTCCCCTGGTGGTGATCGGGGGAGACGAGGGCGCCGTGAGGAAGCTGGTGTCCGGCTTGACGCTGTTCCTGCCCGCACCGGGGCCGGAAGGCAACGCCGTGGTGCCCTGCTTGACCATGCCCCTCCAGCTCGCCGACCTGCTTACTTGGCGACTCATAGGCATACACAGGTACCGATAATGGAGCTCATCAGTACAGATACACTGCTTCCTCAGAAGCTCCGCCACACACATTAGCCACACATTGCCATGGCTGGACTACTGTTGTGTCTGCATCACTTTGCTTGTGTTCCCATTTACCCAGCTAGGTTTGTGTAGAAACACCAGATTATTTTTTTCAGCGCGCACACAGAACAGGCAGCTAACCTAAGTAATGGGACATTTGCTGAATTTGACAAAAAGTGTATTAGTTTATAATCGTTGCTGCCACCTCTCTACAAGGCAGATTGGCTGCTGCTAGAGACCTTGTTCAGTGAGCTTAAATCCCCCTGCACACAGGTGGTTTTGAATATACTTGTTCTCAGGTGTGCACATGTGCAAATTGCTTCATTAGTCTCTCCTATGGGAGTTTTGTCAGGTCACTTGGCAAATTAAAAACGTCCATAGATCTAAATATAATACAAAATATTAACAAAATATCTGTCTTTCTGACCAGAACTTCAACTGCTTCGTCTTCTGCCATCCTTCACTCTCTGGATCGATACAGCCGCTACTTGGCCCAGCTCGATATAGAACAGAAGACGCTGCACTGCCCACCATACACAGGCTCTCTGGTCAGGCGCCTGGCGGACCCTCACGCCCTTTTTTTCCGCAGGAGCACCTACCTGCATCACCTGGAGACAGGCCTGACCGCACTGACCAGCCAGGCTCTGCTCTACACCTGCAGTCATGCCCTCCACCTCCCCAGCACAGCCAGCGGGGGCAGTGCTGAGCACAGGAGGGAGTTCCTCTTTAAGCGGGGGTTTTGCAGCAGCGACGACGATGTGAAAGTGATGCAGTTCCTGTCTGACCTCATCAAACAGCGCCACGCAGGGCGTGGCCCGCCGGTCCTGCGGTTCACCTACAGCTCTATGTACCGCCTTAAAAATACAATTGCAACATAGACGTTGTGGCAGGACAGATGGCAATAATGTACACTTCTGCTGCCTTCTATATAGTCAATGTACATTGAACTGACACCTAGAACAGCAATAATGTATTAATTAATAATGTAGTGAGCCTTCTTCACTGCCAGTGAGCAGTTGTGTTGTAGATTTAGAAAACAAAGATAATCTGAATGCTGTTACACAAAGAAAGGGATAACTGCAGCTGTTTATTTTAACACAGATTTTAGTATAATTTAAGACTGACACAAAATAGGCATCTCAGTTTAAGTAAAGGTTTATTGTATAGACATTACAGTCAAGTCATTTCACAACTTGTACCATTGCCACCTGATCATGTGAAGGACTCAAATTTGAGTGTGTATATGTGTACATACACGTATAAATGTTTATGAAAACAATTTCATAACTTCAATAAAGATTAATCTATTTAAACAACATTTATTAACATGTATAATTTTTTCTGAATCCCAGCTGTTGTCAGAGAAAAACCAAGGTAAGTGTGTTACACTCCCACACCTGATTCAATAATCATACTGGAAAAACACTACCGTAATGCTTTTACCCAGGAAAAACTAAAAACAGGCGCACAGTAAACTGGACACCCTGTCTACACAAACAGAAACATCTCTGTAAAGCACCAGACCTGCCCAGCATAGTCTAAGTGGGTTGTGGCAACTGAAGAATGACATCCTACAATTCCTCTTAGGAAGGGCACTTATTTGACTTGACCAAAGTGCTCAAGAAAGATAGAACAAGATCCACCATATAAGAACAAGATGATGCAGAAGAACCATTTCAACTTGCGTTGTAAACCTCACTATTCCAATGTTGATTGCTCAACTCAAGAGAAGCCGTAAAGGGACAGAAGATCAGACCTAAGGAAAACCAACAGCAGTACAATTGACACTCAATTACAATATATTTTAGTGTTTCAGGTCCAAACATGCTCCTGTTAAGTGGGTCATGTGAATACCAGGATACCTGGCAGTCAGTAACCCTTTTTTAAGATGCTTTGGTACAATTCACACAAGTATGTGGTAATATTTCACCACTAAGTACATCATCTAGAAAGACATGCATTCAAATACATTATGTTCATACAAAGTACATGCAAAAGCTTCTGATAATATTTTCTTATACCTTTTTCTTTTATGCTCATTGTTCCTAATTTATCATCACACACACACACACACACACACACACACACACACACACACACAATATACAGTATGTATAATACAAATGTTTGCCTATGTTCAGATTTAAAATCAAAAGTCTTACAAAATCAAAATGTCTTAATTAAATTAAGTAATGTACATTCCAGTGTGAATAAACAAACACGCAGCGGTACTTACAGGTCTCCCTGGGTTTGGGCTAGAACTTCTAAAGAACCGGTACAAAAGGAACAGTCAGACACAGACACATGCAAACAAAAGTTAAAACACATCTGATTAACCTTCAGTAAGACTACACATTCCTAACAAGAAGTGGTTCATACTACTTTTGGTCACAATAACCTTTTTAAAAAAAAAAAAAAAAAACCTAACTGGTTGATTTTGTCAGCTTGTAATGTGTAGTAGTACTTTAGTTGCTTAAGGGGGGGAGGGGAGACAGATACACACCTTTATTACACATTTCCTGTGTGACTGCCTGCTTTAAGTAAATTAAGGCATTTGGAGATGAGGCAAGACTTTCATGTAGCCAGTTGAATGCCCACCTATTCTCCTGGATAACAAAAAGAGGGAGGTAATCAGATAAAAATATAATAAGATCTTATTGTAGACGTATGGTCTTATTGTGGAAAATAATTATTGTGGACGTTGCTTGGTCCTTAGTGGAGCCACACTTAAAATTGATTTAAATATTTCAGCTTAAGTTCATAAATACTGGTAGTAATGTTTCTAAAAACTGCAAAAAGGAGTTGAATATGTTAATAGCCTACATGACCAAGTACCCTAATCAAATGAATGCTGTGGGTTTTTATCTGTGCTTAATTGCTAAATAGCAGAAATAACTGCACTCAAAAGTCGTAAGGAAGACATTTAGCTCAAACCATCATTGAAAAACATAGAACTATGTTATACTGTCAAATACCGTACATTTAGCAAAGGGAGATGTATCAGCAGTGAGCTTCTAAATCAGTCAAACAACTCCACGTTATCTAAACTCTGGGAATACCTTAAAACATTACATTTATGTTATTGAAAATGTCATATTTTCGCATCCCATGAGAGAGAGTGTGTTATATATATATATATATACATATATAACAATTGTGCCTCATCTTAAACCTCATTCAATGTTCAAGAGAGGAGAGGTGAGTTACCTTGAAGGTTCTGAACACAGGCAGCACTGGGATTAAAGGAGCAGAAATAATACGCAGTGCTAGAGCCTCCGTTACTAACAGCAACAATGATTGCTCTGGGTATATCTATAAAAAGAAAAGAAAAATCACAACATTAACTAAGCATGAGCGCACCATCTCAGGGTGCTCAAAATGCAGTTTAAGAGTGTGTTCTTATGCAATCTTACACTTAGAAGGTGCAACGGTATGTTTAAGGATACCCTGGACTCCATCTGGTTTTCAATTACTGCCCTGACAGGAATCCTTGCATCCTTAAAGAAAAAAAAAAATGTATACAATTATTTTTAATATTAAATAAAATTAAAATAAAAAATTAAAATAAATTCTATTCTATACAAATTAATAGAAAAAATAAAATAAAAACACACCAAACTTGGACAGATATATAAAAACATGAAGGGTGGGAAGTTTGAGTACATACACAGAGAAAGGCATGGCTGGGCTCTGGGAGTGGCTTGTTTGAATTACTATCAAAGTTGATGCGAGTAAATAAATAGGCCCAACACTCAGACTGTAACACAAAGACAAGGCAAACATCATCCCCAAGTATTAGACTGCATTTTAATAGGATATGGTCAAACAATCCCCATCGTTGGCAGATACAGTAACTCACACTTTTGTATACAGTCTCACAAGACCTCTGAACTCTGAGAGCAAACTTAACCAGGTCCACACGGTTCAGTGGAACAGCACCTAGTGAGAAGAGGATGTTTATTTTTATTTGCAGGACCACCATTGTGACTAATGCCGTCAGTCAAAACAATAACACATGTGCTATGCATGTGCGACTACTGTACAGCAGTTCCCTGGGAATATCCAGTACAGTTGTCGTGGCTGTTATACTATAAACTAGAAACTAGACATGCATTCTAGAAATGAGCTGAAAGGCAAAAAAGTGCATCTACAATAGGGTATTACAAAGAAAAAAATTAATTCTGCTGGTACATAAACTGTATAAAAGGCATAGTATGGTAATTCATATTTGAGCCACCAAAACAGAAGCACCCCACCCTTTAATGCCATAGGGTGCTCCCTTTGAAGCTCCATTCCACACATTGAAAACATAATGTAAAGTTTTTAGTGTTCTTGTTTTATTCAGAGCCAGGCCTGTGTACAAATACCAGATTACTTTTTTCATCAGCATGGACAGAGAACAGTAAGCTAGTGGACTGCGAGGAGATATTGAGTGAAATTGACAAGTGTATAAGCTAACAATAACTTTAACTCAACAAACTCCTCAGAACAAAATGGGTACACGTTATACTGTAGCTTCTATACTATGTGAGATATGTTTGTCTCACCTTTGATTGGCTCCCATATTGCACTTGTGCAGTCCAGCTGCACCGGTTGTCCAATGGTTACCATGGGAGCAGTTGCCGTTTCAAAGATGCGGAGATAGAGAATATACTGGAATGGCAGGAGTCTGGAAGCAATGCCGTAGTGTGACGTAAAGAAAGCGGCGTGAGCAGAGGAGAAGTCTCCCTCCAAGCACAGGAAAAGAGGGACCAAGTCTTGTAGCTCACTCAAACTATAAAACAAGATGAGCAGTTAACAGTTGACTGCATGTTAAACAGAAAAAAGATAACCACCACCAACCACCCACATGAATAATAATAATAATAATAATAATAATAATAATAATAATAAATATTAATAATATTTTTTATTTATATAGCACTTATCATGCAAAATGTGCAACTCAATATGCTTTACAATTGAAGATATTCAAAAACAAAGGATGAAGTGGTCAAATTATTGAAAAAAAATAAAAAGAATAAGAAACAGAAAACAAGATAAAATCCATAAAAACAACAAAAACCATTCCCTAGAGGCAGATTTTCTTTATCCCTAAAACTACCCTGTTTCCCCTTAATGAACTCTGCTAGCGGTATTTACCTGTCCTAGCCACTGATCCTTAGTCACTGCTCCCTCTTCTAGGCTATTATTTTACCCACAGGCTGGGAGCAATTAATTTGCTGCTTCATTTACCTGCCCTAGCCACATCTCTGTCCCCCTTCTAGAACAGCTAATCACTGGCTACAACAACAGAAGTTGTTATGTTTCAACATGTACTGTAAAGAAGACTGAAAAGGCAAATGAGAAAAGGTTATTTGTGATGATGCATTTGATTGTGCAAAAATCCCAACGTACTACTGACTAACTGTCACAATGCTTGCTCATTGGCACACCTGAATCAAAGTGAACAATATCATCTGCAGCGCTGTTTGCCCTGCTACGAAACGTTTGTAAGAAGGCTCTATTGACAACATGTCTCCACAAACAGTTAAAATGGATAGTGTACGGGAACTTTGCTCAATTAGGAAAACATTTGGTAAATGGTGAAAGAATTCTAGGATACGTTTGAATAACTCAATAAAGCCTGTGTGATTGAGACCATTAGCTCCTTTTGGTCAAGGTATATATTTTACTCACCATAATAAAAATACATTTGCTTATGCTTATGTACTGTATTGTGTATACAAGACAATTGTAAAATAGTTTGACCAGTTACAATAAAAAACATTTTTTAAACTGTACCTCTTCTGCTGTTGCGTTGTCTGGACCACGCGGAGGTAGCGAACCAACTCTCTGTACCTGTATACATTGAGAAGGGTTACAAGGGGAATTTCTATACACATAAATATGCAACAGCTCATGTATACCTGTGTTGCTGCTGTAGTAGCTCCAGCCTCAGTAGGACCACTGAAATGTCTTCAACCAGCACATTCTTTTTGCCCTTGTACTGCCGGACACCTGTCACATTCTGCCCCTTCAGCACAGTCACCAGCAGCACGTCTGTCCACGGACGCACACACATGCTGGGATACACACACACACATTTTAAAACAGGCATGAAGGATTGCTGAAAAGAGTACCTTAGCAACTAGAAGAAAAAAACACACAAGCACTTGACTCAAAACACACACCTGTTCTTCATGTACTTCAGTCGGTGAGGCAGATTCAGGCAGCGGAAGAAGTCTTGTAGTTTGTGGCTGAATTGTGGACTGAAATTAGCCATAACCATCTGTCTCTGCACTGATTCTACTATCCTGGACAACAACACATGCACAGACAATAAATGGACATGGCAGCTATAATAAAAAGACAAGACAGGTACAAGGTTAAGATAAGATGGGTATAATGTAGGCAGGTAAAATTACCTTCTCAGTAGTAGCTCCTTGGCCTCACATATATTAGCTTCGGCAGTGTTTTTTATCACACACCTGTAGGCAAAATGTAGCACGTTTCTGCAATGAGTGTAAACTGTTCTGGGGGAAATCAATTTATAACACTGTTGTAACTGATAATTCTGAAAATCTGTCTAAGATGCAACGCAGACAAAAATCACAGATGTAACAATTTGTAGACTGTAGCCACCTGAGCTGTCCTACCACTACCATTCATGTTGTTTATCAAGTTATGGCATGTTTTTTGTTTTTTAAGAGAAAAAAAAACAAAAATAAGTGCAAGGCCAACCACTGACACATCCAATTACAGGTATCCAATCTTGAATGATGATGATAATAACGATACATTACTTTCTGTGGAACAAAACAACACTATGTCCTGGCACCAGAGTCCTGCATGGGTTCAGTCTTGTCCTGCACCCACAGTATTTAACACCACACCCAACCCATTATTCGAAAGCAGCACTGATTTAATACCTGACCACCTGTTAATAATAGAAAAGATGATCCGACCCCGTTTAAAAAGAATTCTAAATAAACTCAGGCACTACGTTTATTACTCACACAAACACTTAGAGTACTGTAGGCTTTTGCAAATAGCCTGCATAAGTCAGATAGCCTAAAGTTGATTGGCATGAGCGACTAATAAATATAAGCAGTCACTAAGATAACTAATATAAAACGTAGACATTTTTATTTTATTTTTTTAAACACATTAACGAACTTGCCTGGGCTATTGCAATCCTGCAATTCCTACCTGCACCCACACCTGACAACGTTGATATTTCTCCACCCTTTAAATAAAGTGTAGTGGTTCACTCACGGGTACCCAACCCCACGCAGGACTCTGGTGTATACCCTGTGGGCTGAAAGTGTCCAGTATAATGTCCTGTGTGTACCCTGTGGGCTGAAAGTGTCCAGTATAATGTCCT
>JAODUG010084103.1:14165-32872 GCA_027564795.1 Aphredoderus sayanus
CCCTGTGGGCTGAAAGTGTCCAGTATAATGTCCTGTGTGTACCCTGTGGGCTGAAAGTGTCCAGTATAATGTCCTGTTGGTTGAAAGTGTCCAGTAACGTCCTGTGCAGCACCCAGCCTCATGAGGGCAGCTGCTCTATCTTCTTGGTTATCAGCCTTGTCCAGGAATGAACACACACACGTATACACTGGTGTGTAACTGTGAGGGGAAGGAGTTATACACTATAAAAGGAAATAGAATAAACACAGGGCATGGAAGGCTAAAACATGTCTGTGGTGTAGTCATTATGTGTGGACATGCTCGATCACTCCCTAATCACAATTTGTTTCAAAATGCATATCAGTTTTTGCTATTTAGTTTTTACATATTTTACACACAAGGTTGTTGAGCACCAGACTTGGAAACTATGGAAGTGAACACAGTGCCGCAAATGTTTTATATATATTTTTATTTTATTATATATAATGTGCATGTGATATTTCAGTTTTTGATTTGCATTTGCTAAATATTTTCCAAATACGTTTGTCCTTTTCATCCAGATCCACATTTTTATTTTAGATACTCACTCATAGACCATTGTTGGCTGATTTGAGGATCCCATTGCCACTCCCAAAACAAATTTGGCAAACTTTACCGCAAGCTCTGATCTAAAGCTCTGAAGCATCATCTCTAGATGGGAAGAAAATGACACGGCTGCATTGACACCAGGCAGAACTAACAGTGCTGCATATACAGAGCTACCACAATGTAAATTGCAGTTAATGTATGCATACCTGCATTTCGGAGGTGAGAGTCCATTTCTAAGATGGATAGTTTAAAACACTCCAGGTTTCCCAGTGCAATACTGTTTCGGAGATTGCTCCAGAATCCACTCCTCTTGTGGCTGTTGCAGTGTGACAAGCCTTTCTGGTGCCACATTGAACACTGAAAGGCACAGCAGTAGTTGTATAGGATGGCAGCAAATGCTTATTATACACCTTATTTTTAAATTAACTCATTAAGGGTTTTTTTCATAGTGGAGAACTCTGTTGTAGTGTTGACAACCTACTAACATATGAATGTCTGTGAATTCCAATGCAAGTACTGTATCTACAAATGGCAACACAGACAGCGCTTGTCAGTAGCAGACATTGTAGGTTTCAATAATTTTGTATATTGTATAATATGAGCATTAGCACATTTTGTAAATGTATCTGGAGCAAAAGTAGCCATAATAGCCAAATATTGCTCGTTTGAAAGATAAAACATACCAATGAGGCTAGTTTATCACAGATGTAGCAGAAACACTGATCACAGAAAAGATGATTACTGCCAACTGGAGCAGTGGTCTCACAATCCATAGCCCTTAAGAGTACATAAGAAGCAATTATCAAAATATCCGTGAATTTAATAAGTGACAACGTTACAGCCAGTTATCTCCAGGTTATCTCACGTGAAAGGATGTATAGGGCAGTCATAGCGCGCATGAGGCAACACCTCAGCGCGCTGGGAGTAGGTAATGACTAGGTCTTCGTCCACGTTATTGAAAGGTAACATATATTGTGCTACAGCTAGACAGACAGAGACCAGAACAGTTAATTAGAGCACGCATAATTTAATAGCTGCGTACACGTACATTATACTAAACTACAGTAACATTACCAGGCTTTTTCACTTCTTTCTCATCCACAATGAGAACGGAGGGTTCACGGCATTCTTCACAATCCGAGTCATCTTCACTGAGGATGATGATTACACCTTCGTCTGTCATAGTCAGTTATTTGATTGTCTAAAAGGCAAAACAACTATGATTACAACAATATAACAATAGTCTTCGATTTAAACAATGCGAGCTCACGAATATTGTTCATCACAGTCATGGTAACAGTACTGTACTAGTACTGTCACCAGTACAGAACAGTAAAGTAAGTATGAAAAGGCGTAACCAACTTAAACGGTTAAAATACAATGAGTATTACATTTACTATACAGAACTACTACAGTACTACTACTACTACTACACTGTACTTTACGTCCAATAAATAATGAAATCACTTCAGTAAAAAGCATAAAGTAACTGAAGCGAATATATATTTAATTACCATTTGCTGCTTTGCAGAACTTCTGGTTGAACATTACCGGATTTGGAGCTCCCGCGCCATAAGCTATTAAACGTAACCGGAAATACATTAATATTATATGGACGCTTGGCATACGACCCACGCCACCCACTGGTCTGGAGTGTAGAAAACAGAATAATGACCACTTGTGATGTATCACTTATGACATTAACAGTCTTCAACTGGACTCACATTGAAATGGTTACTAGCTAGCTACCTATATATTACTGATATATCGATATATGAAGTACGTTATAAAATATAGCAATTGCAACAAATGTCAAAATTCTGGTTCTGTATTGCTAAACAAACATTTCTGATAAACGTTTCAGAAATTACATATGCAAAATTGATAAACGTTTATATTTCACAGCATAGTTGCATTCACAGCTCTATATTCACAGCTAAATGAAAAACAAGCAGACATGTTCCTTCAGATTCATTTAGTTTAATCCTTTATTAGCTTCTCCTATTGACACCCATTTTTATTTCACATGCAGAATCATAGTGCTAACAAATAAAAAGATAATTGGAAAGATAATAACAAATGTACATATTCAGAACATATGCTACAATACTATATCCATGTAGGTGGAGATCCAAAACACTACACTCTCACAATGGTGGGTTATGGCAACACTTTCCACCCATCACGCATCGAGCTGTGTTGAAGCCAATGTTGAAGTGCAGCTTCTCCAATGGCCACTACTGCAGATGTCCAAATGTATGCAAACGCTTTACATTAGGGCCTTGGTGCTACCCTGCTTGTTCTTTTTTGAGTTGTATCTCCTGGCTGCAGCAAGCATATTCCTCTGGTTTGCCGACAGTTCATCGGACAGAGCTCCTGTTTCTTTTGGAGCCTCTTCAATCTCGGTTTGTGGATCGGACTGATCGGCCCCGGCGCCCTGGGCAGGCATGGATCTCAGCCACTGCTGGTAGTAACCGCGGAAACCATTGATTTGAATAAGGTAGTTGTTCCTAGTCTTGTACTAGAAATATACAAATGGACATCGTTAGTTATTTAGCTGCATAAAATATCACTGTCAGGAAAAACGTGCATGCAAGTAAACACACCTGGTCATAATTGGGTGGATATTGTGCTGCAAACTCCAGTTGTTTAATGATGACCTCATTAGGCCACACTTCCATATCTGCCATGCTCTGGAGAAGTGTCTTTAGGTAAATGTAGTCCAATCGCCGAGCTGCTCTTCCAATTAAAGCAGAGAAAACATGGACATTAGGCCTCAGCCTCGCCTCCTGCAAGAAATGCATAGATGGTCAATGATTACATATACACACACACACATGTAACATTTTGCGATTAATACTCGCTATACTAGCTTTCCATTCGGTGTGCACGCTGAAAAGCTCAATCTGGTGTCTTTACACTACCCTGGCAAGTAGTAAATGGAAAACAAAGAAAGTGGTGCAAACCGCACCAAAACACAATATCCTAGACTTGGAAAGGCAATACATTTCCAATGTGTGGGGTGGAGTGTCTGAGGGAGCACCCTTTCTCCAGAATGACAATACCTTTAAATAACATGCATGCACGCACATAACTTAATGGCGCATGCGATGGTAGAACAGATCCAGAGGGAGGGAAGAATGGAGGAGGTGGGTTTTTGATTTAGATTTGTTGGCTAGCTCTCAATACAACTTTTAAATCCTACTGACAGCAGCTTCAAAACAAACTAGTAATTTTAGAATACACACTTCCAGTACATATGTCAATTAACTATTCAGACAAATTAGAAGCATGTTTATGAGACAGTGGAAGTGAATGGCGGAACCATACAGCTGTGCATTTCCCACTCACAAACTACCACAAGCGTGGGAAGGTCAACTACTGTAAGGCAAAGAGGATCCACAGTAATTTTGAGGCAAGGAAGTTAGAAATGTAATGCTTTAACACTTCAATTCCACTTGTACGTAAAAATGCCTAAACTAGAAAGACCTCTTGGATTTGTTTTCTCACCTCCATGTCCTTCAGTAACTGTAGACCATCCTTCTGTCGGTCACAGCCAAGTGCAAGACTTCCATATGTCTGTACATCCACACTAACATTTCGTTGTCGCATCACACGCAGTACAGCCTGGCCAGATATGAGAATACATATCTGTAGGCACATATGCAAAAACCAGCAAACACTGATTGTATTAGTGTAGGTTGTGCAAATGTACCTTTGCTCCATCCAGGTCCCCAGCTTTGACTGCTCTGCGAATTACAGAGTTGAAGAACGCTACATCTAGCTTCACCCTGTATTGCTTAGCAACCTGCAGAAGCATTTCAAGAGATTGACTGTCTATCTCCATGGTATCGGCCAATAGTGTTAAAGTTTTGAGGTCTGGACAGAGCCCATTAACAGTCATCTTCTTTAGAAAACCTTTGGCCCCTCCTATAAGGGATAACCTATCTGATGCGCTATTTATAGTCCCAAGGGAGATAACAGCCTCCCTTTTTCTAACAAAAAAGTCCAAGAGGTTAAGTGGCTCCCCACATGGCTCTAACTGAGAAGATGAAGAGACATTTGGCGTTTCCATGAACACTACCAAATGGCTGGTGTCGTCACTGTCATGGGACACCTCTTCTTTCCCTTCATGTCTATCTTCACTGCTATCACTTTTGTTTTGATGACTAGGTTGGATAAACAACTGTCTTTCCAGATGGTCAACATCTACTGGATTACACCCTGATTTTGGGTGAAGATTTTTCATATCTGTGCCATCAAAACTCAGCAGAATCTGAGTGGCAAGAGAGGGATCACCAATTCCACAATCCCTGGCGGTACGTAAAAGCAGGTTGTAGTTCTTGGAGTCTGGGTCTATTCCTGACCTCAGCATCTGGCGCCAAACCTAAAGACAAGCAGGCACACATGAAAAATAAACATATTGGCTTTAGATGAGTGTATGTCGACATGTCCCCACCTACCTGTAGAGCCAGCCTGAATCCTGTTTCTTTGTCCTTTAGACACCCCATAAGGAGGTAATGGAATGTCTCCTGAGTTACAGCATGGCCATTCTGAAGCATCTCCTAAAAACACACACAGTGTATTGGGGAGTTGGCCTCCCCCCATAAAATGTTTGACCCTCCTTGTCTGTTAGTATAATTCCCACTATTATCTATTGTCAATTATCTGATATTATTTGGGGAACTGTTTGCACCTATATATATATAGTCACCCACCCCCCATCAGTTATGCAGCTACTGACCCTGAACGTGTGGAGACAGGCCTGAAGGTGATTGGTCATTGCATGCGTCTTCAGAAGAGCATGATACGTGATGCTACTAAGAGGGTAGTTGTTGCGACGAAGCTCTTGCTCCAGATGCAACGCCTGCTGGAGACCTGTTTGCTTCCACGGAGTCTCAGCACAGGCATTGAACAGCGCAGTGTAGGTGGCATCTGTGGGATCTATACCTCTCTTCTTCATCTAAAGTTACACAAACGCATACAGACGTACTGATGTCTCTGCAAGTATCAAACATTACAATTACACACAGACACAAGATCTGGATCCACGCTTACATCATTATAGAGTTTGAAGGCCTTTTTGAGATGTCCAGCACGACCACAGCCTCCTATCAGAATAGTGTAGTTATATTCCTGTGGCTGCAGTCTCTCCCCCTTCAACATGTTTCTGTTAAAGAGATCCAAGGCCTCTTGGAGCTGCAGACAGAAAACAGAATAAACATTCAGGAGGAACCTATGCAAATGTAAAAAAAAAAACGACACTGACACACACTAACCTTGTTATCTCTTATCAGTTTCTTGCACTGTAAGAAATACCAATAAGGTGTGTTTCTCCTTCCAGAAAACAATGGCTTATCCAAGTCATCCTCATCGTCATCATATCTTATATTCTGAATTTCTGGGCTGCTTTTTCGGAAGGATCTTCTGGATGAAATATTAGACAGGGTGCCAAAGTCTGACCCATGAAGGTCGCTCTCTTCCGAGTCTTTCTGGGCTGTGCTGGACGCTAAAACGTAATCTTTGGTAGATCCTGCAGGGACTGATAAATGTCTAGCAACACTAATTCTAGCGTCGGTCATCAAATAATTTGCCAACCACTTGAATGTATTTTGTACTCTAGACAAGTTCCTGACAGTGTAAACTGAGTTAAATCTTACTGTCTGTGTTTTTCTCCAGTTTCGCAGACACGCACAGGCTACACATTTCAACATCTTTACTACTTGTAAATCTTAATACGTTAAACGTTATAATAACTATCAGCTAATACGTGTATCGTTATAATTAGCGGCTAACTACAGATCTGACTATAAACCTGTAGCTAGCATCTCATCCATAAGCACACACCACGGAAAACAACCACACGAGGTTCATGACCAGACCGAAGAGTAGAAATCGAGCAATTCTCCAATGTATACCTGGTATGGACTCTGCCCTGGTGGTCATATATAATAATGTCTGCGTTTGGACACATCTTCACTATTTGAGTTGTATCAGACAGTAATTAAGGGTTTGATTCAAAGCGCCATTGAGAAGTCATATATTTCGCTCCGTTATAGATTAATATGCCTGTCATGTTATCTGAGGCTCATCACTGCCTCCACATGGTTAAAATGAGGATTGCATATTATTGTGGCGATGACCTAGACATCAATGGAAGAGTAATCAGCCATAAACGATATTAGACTAGACTAGCAAGTATAAACCATTCATATACGGTTTATTACAACAATCTTTAAACGCTCTGTACAAATATTTTACAACATAAATGTGCAGTGATCCCTTTAAAAGCAATAATTAATGTTGAATTATACATAAATGTCAATATCTTTTGACATTTCAGTTTAATTCAACATTAATTAATCCTTTTAAAATGCATCTGAGTATCAATCATTATTAAACATAAATGTCAATTGCAAGGCTCAAATCCACCCTGCAATGTTATTGAGTACATTATGAGTCATATTAAATAAATATGACTTATGCATCATTGTAAACTATATATGCATTCAATATGCATTTCACCAACTAACAGCAGACGAGATATCACTCCAAATAAATTGAATAGTTGCCAGATGCTATGAAACCAGTCAAGCACCAGGGTTTGAGCACCAGATGAGCTCTGGCAGTTAGCTCAAGTGCACTAATCATGCTATAAACCTCTGTCCCTCATACAGCTAATGGTGTCACCATGCTGATAACTTCGGGCCTTGAGCCACATTGCTCTGGAATAAGGTTATTTGATCCAAGAGGGTTAAAGGCATATCTCTGATGACCATGGGCAGGTCTTCGTGTTGTAACGGATAGATGACCACATTCAAAGCTGGCCGCTCAGCGGAGAACCTAAGGGGGCGAGAGGAGACAGAAAGCACAATACACATTACAACATAATCAGCCGTAAAGGCTATATGTAGAATTTCATCTCACACACACAGACAGACAGACAGACACACACACACACACACACACAGACAGACAGACAGACAGACACACACACACACACCTATCGAGTAAGGCTTTCTGCAGCGTGCGACAAGCCACCAAGGTCCCGCCCATGAACATGTGGCACACAGTAACGCTCCGGCAATGCTCCACGAAGGATTCCGTGGCGACGGGGTCAAAGGTTCCACTGCGCGAGACGATGCAGAGGCGCTGCAAACGAGTGCAACATGACAACGCTTCAAAGAACAACGCATTGGCGCTCAGGTAAGGCTGCTCCAACCTACACACCCACAGGAAATAAAGACACGGTTAAACGTAGCGTTAACTTCGACCCACATAGCTAACCAGAGTTATCCATGGTACCGCCTACGGGACGCTTCCTTTGATTTTCAATATCATTTGTATTTACCCTTTCGGCCTGTAGGGAGAGACTCGGTTACCAGGAGGAAACTAAATGCTTGTTGACGACTGTGGGCTACTTGTTTGATGACTGTGGGCCAGAGGCCAGTTAGGCTTCGCCTTTATGTAATCAATTCCCACACACACACACAGAGAGACAGAGACAGAGAGAAACGTGTTCTAACCGGAGTTCCTGTAGCTGTGTGCAGTGTCTTAGTGTATCCAGCAGTGCAGCGGTGTAGGCCATGGCCTTTAAAGAGCCCAGGTTGGCAAGTGACAAAGCCTGCAGATCACGGCACCTCGTGGCCAACTGCACCAGCCCCGTCCCTTTAAGGATCCCCGGCAGCCCGGCCAGCGCCAGGCGCCGTAACCGCGTCAGCGCGCCCAGCGACGCCAGGTGCGCGTCGCCGACCCCCCGGGCCCACGCGCACATGCCGCGAGGCTCGACGCAGGCGCGGGCGCACGGCTCCAGCCGCGGCAGAGCCGAGATGAAGCCGTGGCCCGTGAGCTCCAAGACCTCCAGGAGGGGGCAGCCGGCCAGCAGCTGAGCCAGCCCTGCGGTGCTGTCCCCGGGGAAGGAGGGCTCCGAGTCCGGCCGGTAGTTCTGGAGCCCCGTGCGCGGGGCCTTCTTCAGGCCCAGCAAGGGGAAAGCAGGCGTGGAAGCGTGCGTGGGCGCAGAGGGCGCACTGGAGCCGTCGGACAGGGCACAGGCCGGCAGGGCGAGGGACCGCAGGCGCGCCAGCCGAGACAGGCTGCTGCACAGGTGGGGCTCCCCGCCCGCGGCGCGCGCGTTCTCGTGGTGGTAGTGCGTGTGCGTCAAGTTCAGGTGCCGGAGGTCCGAGCAGGCCGCCGCCAGTCTCCTCATCGTCCCGGAGACCAACTGGTCCTCGCCCCCGCCGCGGATCCCGCTGCACTCCGGGTAGTGGGCGTGGCTTATTCCGCTCAGGTTGAGGCTGAGGAGCCGCGACGTGTCCTTCACGCCGCCGTCCAGCAGGCAGCGGAGGGCCTGCGGCCACAGCGCCGGGCTGCGGCTGAAGCTCAGGTGCCTGGGGCTGCTGCCCTGCAGCGCGCGCTCCAGGGAGGGGCCGTCCAGCCAGGAGCGAGGGAGCTGCAGTGCCTCCAGGTCCCCGTGGTGGCCCAAGCTCCGGGCCAATGAGGTGGCGGCGGGCCAGTGGGCGGGGTTCGGACCAGGAATTGACACAAGGAAGACTCTAAGATGCTCGGGAACATGAACGCTGAACACAGCTAGGTAGAGAAGAAGCAAAGTCTGGTTTACCTGAGGACACACATCGTCAAGTACATGATTACACATTCTTCAGAGAGCACATACTCTGGTTTAATTCAGGTACACATACATGCATGCGTTACCTCTCCTGGCGCCAGTCTAGCACTGAACTCCTCGAGCTGTTGGTAATGTGGCACACTACTCTGGCCCACCATCAACTGACAGGAGACGCCTACGCCCTCTCTGGTCACATCTGGGATGTCAAACTGCAGTGCCAACCTAAAATGCAGAAACCCACATACTTGTCTCCAGCTGTAACGCAAATGTGAGTGAACGCACATATTCTAAAGTGTGCTGAATGCAGTGTGATGGTATTGACCTTTATTTACAGCCCATGAGCATAAACAAGCATTTGGCTTGCAATCGCTGTCACATAAACAAATGTAAATTTTACTCTTGCAATCTAAAAAAAAAACAGCCATGCTAGCTCCCCCCCAACGCCATAGGAAGCTTTTCCCCCCAAATTGGACATGCATTGCCAAGGCTGGGATAGTGTTGTTTGTGTCCGTATTCCTGAGATAGGGCTGTGTAGAAACACTGTTGTGTTGTTTTCAGCGCTCACACAGAACCGACAGCTAACATTTCGCTTAATTTGACAAAAAGAGTTTTTGTCTACAACTCGCTGGCTCCACCTTTAACGCATCACTCTGTATCATGAGAGAGGAACCCACAGTAATCAGACGGGGTCTAACCTCTGCAGTTGGGCACAGCAGGGCACCACACCGTAGCTCGGCGTCAGCAGTGTCTGTCTCAGCTCTGACAGACGGCTTAACGAGTCCACCGCTTCTGAACTTAGCTGAGCAGAGTTAAAGCCCGGCGAGACATCGAAGGCCAGTGACTTCAGGAGAGAGAGGGACGAGAGCAGTCGAGAGAGGCGCAGTGACGTGAGGCGGCAGCCAGTGAGATCCAGATGCTTCACGGCCCGGCAACGAACAAGATGCTCCATAGTGGAGCCGGACAGCCAGTAGCATCCACTCAGGCTAAGGAACTGCACATGGTTGGCAAGCTGCTTTAATATGTTCCGCACAGATAGGTCACTGGCCTAGATGATGCAACCAGAACCAGCAGAAAACTATGGTTAAAATACAGTTCATTTCCGACTTTGGGTGTTAATCAATCACATAGATTCTGGTTGAGTAATATTACCGTGTACTCTTCAGACAGACACACACGTGTAAGTAGGGTTTTGTCGTGACAAAGTGTGTGTAGCTTGCGGCAGACACGCGTCACGTTTATCAGCAGGTCACACACAGGAACATGACGGAGGATACTTAGTAATATTTCATCAGACAAATCAGATATACCCACAGTGACAGAAGACATCACATCTTCATTACACACTGCCTGAGAAAGAGAATAATAATACACATAACCAAAACGCATAGTGTCGCCATCAACAAATGCAGACTCTGCATCAAGTGTCATGAACACCGATGAGAGTGACAGACCCAATCTCAATCCAGTACTGCGTATCTAAAGTATACAGTATTGGTCTTAAACCTTGGTTCGTGATTCCCGATAGGCTACGTACGTCAATGTTATACAGTACTCAGTTACCAATTCAGATGTTACTATCGCAAAAATAACAATTTCTCTAGATAGTACAGTACTGTAGCTGGTCTGTAAATGTAACAGTAAGCGTTATCCAAAATGTTTTTCAAACCTCACCGGTATAATTTGATTGTCAACGTCTTCCCGTAGAAGTCCTGTAATAGCAGAACTCATGTCCAAATTTTAAAGGCTACAGTAGTAGTACAAGAAACTACTGGTATATTGTGCATCAGAGGGAATGTTGCTCAGCTTGTACCGCTTTGAGTACCGTCGGAACGATATTAAAGATGCACACATCCGGCCACCACGCCCACCCGATAATGACGTCACACTTCATCTTGAACTTCCTCTAGCCATTGTTTCTTAATGAAATGCATTTAAAGATTTAATATACCCACCCCGGCATCTAGTTAGCATGACAATGCTGGCTTTCGGCAACCTATACAATCGTTCACCCCAGTGAAGCAGCTAGCGCTAATCACTCGAATCTGGAAGACACATTGGTGTGAGTTGACAGGCATTTAGCCAGCAAATCAACCACCAAAAAAAAAGATATACAAGTATTACTTAATGAATGCCATGTGGTTATTGTTTTCCACATCTCAATAGTGAGTTTAGTTGACAGAATGGCAGACAGTTCCCCAACCAAGCCAAGTACATGTCTTTAGTTTGACCTTCAGAAATTAGAGGGTCAGGGGAGTAAACTGGAGTAGCAGTTTTTTGTAACATAATATGAAACAACCAAGGGAAACATTTCAGTCATGTGCACTTTTATTGAGTTTTGGTCAGTGTACACCAGAGGCAAAAAGCCCCACACAAATCTTCACACACCCATACAAAGGCAACAGCTTTGTCTTTTGCATAATGACCTACAACCAGACCAAGTATCATTAAGGCTGAAATACAAAAACGTTTCAGATTATAATTTACACATTAAGCAATACTACAGGTCTGTTGGGCAGCAAGCCCACCAGGGAATGAACCTTCATAGAGGCAAATAAGGTGGTGAACAAAAACAGACAAACATCTGGAATGACACACTACACAATTAGGCATCATGTTCTCAAACCTACACACTGCCCAGATGTTCTAGCGAACACACTTCCTGTAGAGTTTCTCCATCAGGGGGGCATGTACCATAGCCAGAGTGACGAGGAAAAGATATGAAGGGAGTGTTAGGGGCACTGCACACAGTAGTGTTGGTGTGCTAGGCATGTATGCAGAGCCAAAGTCATTTGGGGTTGCAGTGGTGCTTTTCAATTATGTTGAGTCTCTAGAAGCACTTCCTGTGGACAATGCTGGGGCCAGACTCATCATACTCTTGCTTACTGATCCACATCTGCTGGAAGGTGGATAGAGAGGCCAAGATAGAGCCACCAATCCATACAGAGTACTTCCTTTCTGGAGGGGCAATGATCTGCAGAAAGATAAATGAGACATTAAAGAACCGTCAAACTTCAATGCACTAAACACCATATAATTATACAAGGATTCTATGGGTAAGCTTAGATTTGAACTGTAACGCGAGGGAAGCCACTAGTCCCTGCGATGAGTCTTACCTTGATCTTCATGGTAGTGGGTGCCAGGGCAGTGATTTCCTTCTGCATACGGTCAGCGATGCCAGGGTACATGGTGGTGCCACCGGACAGCACTGTGTTTGCGTACAGGTCCTTACGGATATCAACGTCACACTTCATTATACTGTTGAAGGTAGTCTCGTGGATGCCGCAAGACTCCATACCTGGGAAAAAAAGTGTAGTTCAGTGAAAGTGTCACATGCTTGGTGATTGTAATGCACTAAACTAAACATGTCAGTCTGGGGGGGGGAAATAAGTTTGAGACTCACCAAGGAAGGAGGGCTGGAACAGGGCCTCGGGACAACGGAATCTCTCGTTGCCGATGGTGATGACCTGTCCGTCAGGTAGCTCATAGCTCTTCTCCAGAGAGGACGAAGAGGCAGCAGTGTTCATCTCCTGCTCGAAGTCTAGTGCAACGTAGCATAGCTTCTCCTTGATGTCACGCACAATCTCACGCTCGGCTGTTAGAAACAAGGAGGCCAGTTAGATTTGCAGTCTATAAGGAACCCCACGCAATAGCTAGCAAGTCATTGTGAGGTGAAGCCACCAACCTGTGGTGGTGAAGCTGTAGCCCCTCTCGGTCAGGATCTTCATGAGGTAGTCTGTGAGGTCGCGGCCAGCCAGGTCCAACCTGAGGATGGCGTGGGGGAGGGCGTATCCTTCGTAGATGGGCACAGTGTGGGTCACTCCATCACCAGAGTCCATCACAATACCAGTGGTACGGCCGGAGGCATAGAGGGACAGCACAGCTTGGATGGCCACATACATGGCAGGTGTGTTGAAGGTTTCAAACATGATCTGGAAAACACAAAAACAAATGAGTCAGTCCTGTTGTCACCAGTCTGTCAGAGCAAGCGCCAGCTTTGAGGTAATTGTAACAACTTCTAGAGCACTGTCTGTTCTACTCAACACACCATGCCAAAATAAAGGCCTTTACACTAGCTATAACGCTTGTCTAGTTGGGCCCATTGTTAGTCTCCTGTAGAGATTCATGCAGTAACAGCCATGCTATAAAGAGTCACGCCTAATTAGACAGTGCAGAGGAGGTAGACACCTGAAACTTCCTGAGATGAAAGATCAGCTTGAGAAAGGGGAAACCTGGAGAGGCTGAGCATGAGGGAAAGGACAGTGAGCCATAGGAATGTTACACATCCACCCATTTCAACACAATCATGTCGTCAAGTTACCTGGGTCATCTTTTCCCTGTTGGCTTTAGGGTTGAGGGGAGCCTCTGTGAGCAGGACAGGGTGCTCCTCAGGGGCAACTCTCAGCTCATTGTAGAAGGTGTGGTGCCAGATCTTCTCCATGTCATCCCAGTTTGTGACAATACCATGTTCAATGGGATATTTCAGGGTCAGAATACCCCTCTTGCTTTGTGCCTCATCTCCCACATAACTGTCCTTCTGGCCCATACCCACCATAACACCCTGAAATGCAAACATCACCATGATTGTTAAAACTGAAACTGTTGGCAGTACATATCAATTTTGTACATCTCTGGAAACGCATTCAAGCCACTAAAGTTGCAAGAAATACCTGATGTCTGGGACGTCCAACAATAGAGGGGAATACAGCACGTGGAGCATCGTCTCCCGCAAAGCCAGCTTTGCACATACCAGAGCCGTTGTCAACAACGAGGGCAGCAATTTCCTCATCCATTTCTGCAGAAAAATTAAAGATTTACTGTACACCGTTACACAAGGCTTGTCATTACACCGCGTAGACACTTGATGTCGCAGTAGAACACGCTCCAATAAAAAGAAAAAAATCCAGGGCTGGACACAGGGACGGGTTTCTTCAGTCTCACCATGTCCATATAAGGAAATAGTCTGACCAGGTTAAGGATGTTGGCATCAATATCTGGGCAAGGATGCCTCTCCACGTGTATGTTTCAACTATACAAACGGTAGCCACACCGACAGCTCCCTAAACTACGTGAATCATTCATTAGCCACCCACACGAACCTGATGCCTACAGTCCACAGTAAATAATTACTGGAACATTCCCACCATGTACTTCAGTTATATAACTGCGACGATACAATTCCAGTGCAAGCCTAGCGCACCACAAGGGTAAACGTACTGTACACCAAGTCGGAGTCGTGAGAGCTTTCAGTCGTGCAATCTGCATTAAGTCGACTGCGTGTATGTGACACCTGAGAAGCTAACGGTGCAGTAAAGCCATTCATTCTGACTGGGCAGAGTTGCTGTACAAGATAATGCATTACAAAGTCAGTTTATAGCCTATAGGTAAATAAAAGAGTCGTTTTATCAGCCTCAATGAATGATGATTAGCGTCAATAAAACATAATTAACGGACACGTTTGCTAGTGTAACTAATAACAGCCATACGCGATCATTAGTTTTAACAAAACTAGTAGTATTACAGCAAGTAAATAGCACGACCTATTGCAAAGCCTTACAGGTCAGCTAACGTTAATTGAAACAGGGCACGAATTAGGAGGACCAGTCGGACTAACTGCAGCCCCATGTTGTAACTTTTAAAAGAACTTGAATTGACTGAAATTGCCTACGACGCTGCAGCATCTCAAACTTATTGTTATCGCTACGGTAACAAACTCTTACCTGTGATTGAAGGTGTCGGCTTAGCAGACTTGTTAAAGTGCAACACTTGCGTACAATGTCAGCGCTTGACTGCAATACAGTCAAAGTTACACGATTTTATGGGAGCGTGTGCCGCAGCCCCTATCCATAAAAGGCGAACTTTTCTCACAGAGCTCTCTGATTGGTCTAGCTGCATCCACTGGGTGTGGCGCATTCAGATTTTGTGTCTGCACGCTGACAAGAAGGGATGAAATATACAAATGAACCAAAATTATGATCAAATGTAGCAGCTTGGTACTGTGATTAGTAACGTATTCCATGACCTTTTCTGTCATTGTAAAAAAGTGTGGACACGTTTTATATTCTAACTGTTGATCATGCAATGAAACCTCAAATCATGGCCTCATTTTGAAGTTAGTGAAGACTGAAACTGGGTATCTATCAGATTCAAGGCTTGTATTGATGACAACAGGATAAGAAAAGCATGATTAGGCCCTACAAGTCAGCAAGGTTGACATACAGACTAACTATTTGTATTTTAATAAACCCACAGAAACACATTGGAGCAGTACAGGTACAAGTTTTCTCTATTTCTGTTATGTTTTATTCCATTCTAATGCACATTGTTTAGAGTTGAGAAAAGCCAGGACCTGGTAATACATACATACATACATACATACATACATACATACATACATACATACATAGCCTACATGTTCAGGTGTGTCGATATCGGAACCATATATGACTATGTGTCAAATTACTTCTTGCATAATTGTTTTATTAGTCAGACTATGCATCAACGAACGTTGCATTAACTGCATAACTGCTCATATACTGTACACACACACACACACACACACACGCACACACACGCACACACACACAGTATGAGCACACACCCTGTCAAACACACGGTTTTCACTTCCACCTACACCTGCAGTAGGTGGGGTATACAGCAATTACGATAAAAACACTCTTTTTTGTGTGCAACGGTCATCTTGTCACTTGACCAGTGTTGTAATGGGTGAAATAAGATGCTAGCTCAATAAGGGAACTGGGCAAAGACCGTAAACCCACCCAAGGAATTCTCAGCAGCTGTATGTGGTCCAAATAAGGATATATAAAGCTATCCTACCAGGAGACAGGAAGTATACGATTTAAACAGCCTTTCATGTGCAACTGGACACAGGAAGTGACTCAAATACAAATTACTCAAATACAAAACCTGTGGACATATACACACACACACACACACGTGCGCACACACACACACACACACACACACACACACACACACACACACACACACACAAACTTGTCAGCCTTGGTGTACAGTAGGGAGTAGCTAAGGACACTACAGAGGTGGATTAATCAGTGACCATGATATTGACATGTGCGCACACACCACGCGTACGCAAACACACACACACACACATTATAGATTCAGGGAAGTACAGCCATGCCTGTAAAGGATCCTTTGCAGGACCTCCATATAAGGAGACATTGGAGTAAGTCACATGGGGGGCAAGAATGTATTGTTTTAGGTCATGTGACTGGTCAGAGGAAATGAATGAATCTTCCAGATTTTTGGGTGTGTTGAGTTGGGTGTGCCTACACATCTTTTTAAGCAGGTCACCCTTTAAACTTGTTTGACCTGTATACTTCACTCAAAGAGAAAGCAGCATCAGAAATGCTGGTAACTCAACACTTGTGAGCCTCTCTCCCTCCACTGGGGCTTTTGTCAGCATTTCCTTGCAACACTTGTCCATTCCTCAAAACAGTCACTGTCATTTCGAAACACACAGCAGCATACACATGCACGCACACACATAGATACACACTCCCTCCCTGCATTGCTCACTCACAGAAACTCAGGCCTGGCTTTCAGCTCTGACTAAGACCTTATATGGAAGAAGCTACCAGGTAGCTGATGTTTCTCCCTGGACTCTCTTTCTCTCTCTCTCCATCCTTTTCCTTTCCCATCTTCCTGTTTTCCCTATAGCCCCAATTTTCACATTTGCGATGCTAATCCTGTCTCAAGCGTTTCATTATAGGACAGACTACCAGACCATCATAAGAATGTGTCGGCATACATATTTGCATGTGTGCTTCTGTGTGCAGTCTCAGTCATTTATGGCATCAAATTCCAATTTCATGTACAGCATCAGCAGGGGGTGTGGCTTGTGTTTCGCTAGAGAGACTGAGGGATAGAGAAAGACTGTAACTGACACTGAAATGCGATATTATTAGATAAGCAGTGACGTGTGATGGGACTACAGCCTTTGTTAAGAAGAGCTGGATAGGACTTTCAACACATTATTTAATCCATTAAACTTAATTTAAATATAAGGGTTTCTCACTGGAAGATCTGATCATTGGCATGCATGTACATCAACTTGTTTCTGACTAGGGTTTCAACCAGGATTTTAACATTAAAATGGAAAATGTAAGACACAGACACTACAAACCAGGTTAAGAATTTTAATTTTCAATACAAAGATTGAAAACATTTGTCCCTTCAAAAAAGATTGCAAATATTTTTATGCAATTTGAGGGGATGTTCCTGCGTGTGGGAGTGTGATTGTGTGTGTGTGTGTGTACAAGCATGTGAGTACAGTGTGTTATGCTGTCCAGCTCTTCCCCAGGTCTGCTAGCTCCAAGCCTTCAGAATAAGACCGTGGCCTTGTCGCCCCCACCTGGTAACACAGGGCATAACACATAATATGTTAACATATTTGTCATTCACATTTACTGTATGCCAGTCAAGGACATTTATTTGCACTCATTCACTAACCGTAGGTGTCCTGTGTGAGGCCAGTTGTTGTAGCAATGGGAAGGGTGTCCATTGTATTGGTTCAACTGGCCAACTGCAGACAGACAAGTCACTGGCCTTGCCTGAGTCCAACCCGCATTCGCCCATGCTAATCATGCTCCCTCTCCACCCATACTGGGAGCTACAGGCAGATAGTTAGGAGGAGGGGAACAAATACATACATAAATGAACACTACTAGCATATGAACACTAGCTGCCTATATAACCAAATCTACAAGTGCTTTCTCTTTACAATTAGCACATTTTGGACATTTAGCAGAAACGTTTAGCCAAAGTAACTAGGTACAGTATCATACTGTACCTGTGGGGGAAGACCGTGTTAAGGCGAGTTCCGTTGCTGGGGCAGGTAGATGCCAGCGACAACGTGTCGTCATGGTAACAGCAGGTGCGGTCGAGTGCCCGCAGGTGTAGTAGCTCGTCAGAGCGCGTGAAGGCAGGGTTATCCAAGGAGTCTGCAGATCCTGCCCACGAACGCAGCCAGAATCGAGCGGACAGCTCGTCAAAATGGTTAAACCTCCGGTAGCTGGCACGCACGTACACACACACACACACACACACACACACACACACACACACACACACACCTCTGAGTTTATCATTTATTGGTACACGTTTTAGCCATTAGCCAAATGATTTTGATTGGACATCTTGTGTTGATTTACACGTGTGTGTGTTTTAGCACCTTCTTGCATAATGTGCGTAGTGTGTGTAACGGTGGCCAGCAGGCAGCTGCGCAGCGTTGAACCTCACTGCGACACCTCATAGGACGCTCAGAGCCTGTTGGGTTTTAGCGTGTCTTGTAGGAGCGTCCACTCTCTATGAGGGAGAGCCGGGTTCGAGTCCCGGTCGGAACGAGCTACATGTGCAAGACTATGAGTATGCTAATGCTAGTCTTGTGTCTCGCTGCTTATATCCCTCGTAATGTACTCCGGGTCAGAATGACCCAAATCACTAGCTCTTGTGGCAGATAGAAGGCGCTAAACCT
>JAODUG010084104.1:0-12470 GCA_027564795.1 Aphredoderus sayanus
AGGGGGAAGTCGGGCGCCTCTGTTTCCCCTCGGCTTTAGCCGCCTGTCGGTTTGAAATGAGGAAGTGGGGATCCAACCACTTGACTTGGCCAACTCTCTGTCTCTGTCTCTCTCACTCTCACTCTCCGTCTCTCTCTGTCTCTCTCACTCTCTCTCTCACTCTCACTCTCTGTCTCTCACTCTCACACTCACTCTCTCTGTCTCTCTCTCACTCTCTCTGTCTTTCTCTCACTCTGTCTCTCTCACTCTCACTCTGTCTCTCTCACTCTCTCTCTCTCAGTCTCACTCTCTCTCTGTCTCTCTGACTCTCTCTCTGTTCCCCTTCTCCAGGTCGAGGAAGGTGACAGCTCTGGCAGGTCCATTACAGAAGGTCTCTCTGCAGAAGAAGGATCTGCAGCTGGAGCTGGAATTGCTGGAGGAGGCAGCAGCCATGGTGGTGGAGGAGGAGGAGGAGGAGGAGGAGGAGGAGGAGGAGGACGAGAGCAAGAAGAGGATTCCCGGCAGCGTTGCGGAGGCGCACAGCAGCAGCAGCAGCAGCAGCAGCAGTGAGTCAGGCAGCGAGGAGTCTGAGAGCGAAGAGCAAGGCTGCGCTCCCTCCTCCGGGGGAGGAGCTGCGGGGGGAGGGGGAGCCAAAGCCGGCCCTCTGCAGCTCCAGCCCCCCTCTTCCTCTGCCCCGCCTCCAGCTTCCTCTCCCATCCCCCCTCCAGTGGCACCGGCGTCGAGCGGGAGGGAGCCTAACGGCCCGGCTCTCTCGGCCCCAGGCGGCTCCAGGCGGCTGATCGAGGAGCTGGGGGAGCAGGTGGCAGAGGAGCTGCACATCTTCTAGCCGTGTGGCGAGGCTGGGACTGTCGCTCTGCACGGCAGTAAGGCAGAGGTTCTCACTCCTGGTGCCCCCCTGCATGTTGTACATGTCTCCCCTGCTCCAACACGCCTGATTCACATGAACGGGTCATTATCAATCTGTGCAGAAGCCTGAAAACAATCCATTCATGTGAATCGCTGGTGTTGGAGCAGGGGAGACATGTACAACATGCAGGGCAGTGGGTCTCCGGCACCGGGAGTGAGAATTGTGGGAGAAGCAATCGCCAGCTCCGAAACCTTCCTAGAGCCGCGTTGCCATGGAAACCCCCATGCTCATTGCCCAGCCCCAGGACAATCTTGACAAGAATGCCAGCTAAAGTTTGTTCTGTAATGTTCCTCAACATTGTGTTGTAAATATGCATGTTTTTGCAAATGTTTGTTTGTTTTATTTCTGTATGTTACAATTTAGTTTAGCTTAATGTTAATATGTAACTGCTTTTATAATATGCTATACAACTTTACATGACCAAATAAATTTTGAACATAACTAATCTGTAATTCCAACACAATACGTATGTATGTATACGAATGTATTATGGCTTCAGAATTGGTGCTCACTTATGTACGTTTCCAGAAATCTCATCACATTTTTCAGTAGTAAACCATGTGATGAGGGGGCAGAGGTAGCATCTCACGTAACCTGTGCTCTAGATTCCTGCATAGCATGGACGGTATGGGCTATACTTTGACACTTTCCTTGTGAACATAATGACTTCTCACTGCTAGTGCACTAGCTTGCGCCAATATTCAGACATTACACAGACACCTCCTACAACAAGAATACCCTCACAAACATTTGGCAGTGTAATCCACGCCGCATTGCTATTCTTTACTTAAACCTTATAGGCAAAACCCCGGCACAGCTCTGATTAGGGTGAGCGGGTAGAAGAAGTCAGGCTCTGAGCCGAGCCGCACAGCACACAGCAGTGATTGATTTATCCGCCATGAATGGAGGGGCGCCGCTCGACACCGCTCAATATCATCGGGCGCGTCGAGCAGGCAAGAGCAAACAAACAAGGAAGCCCGTGTCAGGCAGATAGATGAGGACTGTGAGCGGAGCCACAGCCAGTTGTTTGGGAGATAAGAGCCCCCCGGGGCTGGAGGCGGCCGGTAGATAGGCGCATAGGGGCCAGTGGAGTGCAAACGGAGACTGAAGCCCATGGTGAACTTCAGACGAACCGACAGGATCATACAAACGCAATGTGGAAAATCCCAGGGTACTATCTGTGATGTTCCTGTAAATGACTGCTCATATTTTAAAGTAAGAACAGCAAATGGGCTTATTAGAGGAGGAATATTATGTGGAAATACTCAAAAACGCATTATTTTGTGTTAGTTATTTATTCACTTTTTAAATTATTCTAATAAAACACTTGATTTCAGTGTTGATTTACAACATTGGATTCAGCATAGCTACCTGAGGAACAAGCGACACGAACAAGACTGCATCTGGAAGCACATAAAGTCGTGATGATGTTGACCAATTATTTTGGTGGTGTAGGGCCAAATATTGCACTGTACACTGTACTGTACACAAGTTAGACACTAGCTAGGTCACCAACAGCTAAGATTTGTTTAGGACAGACCCATAGGCAAATCTTGACATTGACTTTGACATGGGCTTTCCTGGCGACACAGAGCAGCCTTTCTGCGTTAGTAAAGATAAAATTAAGGTTTGGACAATTTTCTTCAGAAAAAAGACATTCGGTCCTCTGTAGTGACTGAGCACCTCGGGCGATTATGACTAATTGAGGGCAATGAAGTAGAGAATTGACCCACATTTGGAGAGTTTGTCAGGGGTTTGCGATGCCTCTAACTCAGGAATGACTCGGGAGTGATTGATTTTGTGTGGCCACAGCATTGCCCCTGGCATTTCAAGGGGAATTTCTATCCCGAGTGAATGAAGGCTCGGAACCCCGCGGTGATGATTGCTTCTTACGTAGGTGGTCTCTGTATTGTGTTACCGAGATGGATGATGATGTTATGCGCCACATCACCCACCCCCACCTTTAAAAACAAGCAACTTCCTCAACTCCACTTCCAACCACACAGGCGCACACTCCCAGGAGTCAACATCAGTGTCCCTGTGACTGAGATGAGTTACGCTGTGAGAGTCGGCCCATTTAAAACCTCCTCCATTCCGGGGACATGAGTTTTGGGACTGTGCGACCCTACAGGCTGCAGTTTGTTCTCCCTTCTGGGCTTTCACATTGATTAAGTGACACCAGGCTCCGTCGCTGTTTTTCATCTTAAAGTGGCCTCCGTATTGTCCCATTAGCGCCGGCGCTGTCTCAGAGCTCATCCGGGGGGAAGTCACGGCTGAGCTCAAAGCGTCAGTGGGTTCTTCTGCAATTAATAGCTACTCTTGGCGGTAAGACATTTTTCAAAGGGTTACACCCTGGTTTAATGAATGTAGCTGATAAATTATACAAGGTGTTAAATAATGAGACCCGTATGCGCAACGTCTGAATGTAGATTTGATATATCGTGCCCCTTACTCCAGTAGAGTCTGCACTTTGACCCTCAGCAGATTGTGAATATACAGGACTATTTTGGACCAGTGGCTCTCAGAATGGTGCATTGCCTTTTTTTTTTTATTATTATTCAACCATCAGAGATTCAAAGTGTGATTATGCAGGAAAGCACAGTTGCACTTGGACAAAGGCATTTAAAATAATGACGTGGTTCTGTTTTAGCATAGTTTATTAACAGCTAATGGTGCACGAACAGATTTTATCATTTAAAGTTCATAGTGACCATGTCTCTGTATGGTGTGAATTCAAACTTTTCAGATCTATATGACGGAATAATGTATTTTCTCCCTCGTTTTTGTTTTTCAACGGGACCTTAGTAGCAAGGACAATGCCGTCACAGCCTCCTGGCCTCATGCACACAGCCTCTGGTTGATTGTAATAGAAAACTCAATCTCCTCTCCCTTTCCTGAGAGGCAAAGTGATTCTGGTGCTTGAAAAGATTAATAGCCCTCAAGAAGAAATGAATCAGGTGCTCTCCAGGGCTTGACTCCTCCAATGGGCGTGCAAATAGAATTCTTTTGTGCTCTCTCTCTCTCTCCCTCCCCCCCATTCTCTCGCTCACCCTCACATGGACTGTTTGTCCCGCACAGCGCCGATCTCCCTTTGTGGCGGAGCTACTGTATCATGTTGCTCCAGGCTTGGCCGGTGGAGAAGTAGGCGACCGGCTCCAGCGTCTGTGAAGAGAACCAGGTGGCCCGTCTCTTCAGCTCATTCTCCAGGCTTTTGTAGTCACTCCGACTGTCTGAAATGACTGGCGTATGGTAATGAGGGAGAGAATGCGCGGGACGTATCGCTGTCTCCTAGGCAGACGGCACTGACAGAAAAGGATTATCTAAATGGGAGTATTTTCATGCTCGTAATCACAAAAGAAACAGGAAAACACCCCCCGTTCCGCAGCACGAGGGAGTGTGTGTGTGTGTGTGTGTGTTGACAGCACCGGCATCCACTTGCCTGATTCCTTCTAATTGGTGTGAGCAATGTCCGTTAAATCACTCCCTAACTCTCTGTGGACGTGTGCTATCAGGCCCGCTTAATGCTGCAAATTACCTCTGCCGTGTCGCGGCTGTGTGTGGGTGGTGGGGGAAAGAGAGTTGAATCGAGCCTTCTCTTAGCGGTGATCTCGTCTTAAGTGTGCCGGGAGGGGTTTTTGTGTGACATCCAATGATTACATCTTGTCTTGTAAAGTCAGCGATGCAGCAACCTATTTAAGAGGAGGAGGTTAAAGAGGAGGAGATGGTTGGAAAGGGCAGCCATGCAAGAGGGTTGGGGACAGATTTGGACCCCACCCTGACCCAGTGCCTTCAACACAGAGGCATACGCACATGGTAACTGGTAACCGGTCCAAACAAACCACAAGATACCCAAAAGATAAATTGTATGTTTTAACATCGCTTTTTGTCCTCAACAATTAGCCTACACCTTATCGAAGCCGGTCCGTGTTGGGACGTGTTTTCACTGCTTTCTGAGCCTTTTTGTTTGTTTTCATAGCTGAAAAAGCTGTCAAACACGATGAATATTTCAGTGAGAGACTTTGCTGGAGTGAGCCTCTTAAGTGCTAGGGGAGTTGGAAACAACACACACAGTTGCAATCTGGGTTCCTCCTCCTCAGTGTTCTCTGCCGTTCTCTCCAGTCGGCTCTCTTTCCTCTCCTCTGGTTTCACTGAGCTGACTAGTGGCTCTTTCATGAGCTCTGAAATGAGCAGGCGCGGGATGAAGGAAGAAAAAAAAAAAAAGAAGACTAAAATAAACCAGCTCTAAGGCTCTCATGGCGGTGTCAACAAGCTCTCTGTGTATCACTTCGCATTAGCTTGCGCTGAATTTTACAACCACCGTAGGGGTGCTTAAGTGTTCTAAACACATTTTTCTCACTGCAAGTGGATCGGAGTGCTGTTAGAACTAAAGCACTCTCCACACACACACACACACACACACACACACTTTCCTCTGGCCTACAAAACCAGACAGCGGCTGTGTTTGCTCTGTGTTATGTCCGAGGGAGGGTGACCCCTGACCTCCCTGTAAAAGTGTGTGATTTCGACCCCTCCCTTCCCTCCGACTACCATAAACCACCCCCCGACCCCTCCTCTCAGCAGAGAGCAAGCTGAGGCTCACACTAATGATGCCCTGCGGACGTTAGCCTGTTGCTAACAGTCAGGGGGAACAAAGGCTTTTCTTTCACGCGCACGCTTCCAGCCCACTCGGGCAGACGATTCCCCTGACGTTACCGGCATGCAAGCTCCTGACACAGATAAAACAGCACACGCAAAAACACACACCTTTGCGCGGTGCCCTCAATTGTGTCGACTGGCGTGAGTTGAACAAACAAACGCCATGGACTTTCCACTTTAAAGTCGAGGGGATTAGAACATGATTTGTTACTGTCACGCTGTATCCACCTCCGCCAGGTTCACAGCCATTCTGTACTCAAATCCCGATAATCTCCCTTAATCTGCCCTTTCTCTTGCGCTCTGCCTCTTTTAAACACTTTAATCTCTTGTGAGGCTTCATCAACGCCCTACCTCGGCAGAGTCAACCTTGTTTGAGTCCCTGCTGCTGTGTTACAGGCCAGTGACACGTGTCCCCCAGTGCTGCCCACACCTCTCTTGACTCATTCCTACACAGGAAGCACTGTCACCTCCGTGGCCTCTCCCCCAGGGACGCTGTTAGTATGAAAGTGGATCCCCCTCCGGCAGCCCCCAGCTTGTCAAGCTCCGTCACGGCTCGGCCGTCATCCGCGATCCCATCGTTGCACTCCAGCGCCGAGACGTGTAGATTACATCTACATGGAATACTGCCTCCCAGCTGACAGAGCATCAGCGGAGAGGAAGGGGGTGTGACGGGAGACATTATGATGGGGTCGGGAAGGAGGGGGGGTGGTATCGTTAATGGAGCATGCTGTTGTCTGAGAGGTGTCACACGACTATCTGAGCCCCCAGCTGGAATCTTTCAAGGGAGTGCTCAACCCCAGGCCTAATGAAATACACAAATGCGCGTGTGTTAACAAAGATACCGAATTAGGGGTTGACAGAGCTGTCATCTTTTTAAGCAGCCTTATAAAATACAGGCTTCTGTTCCGCTTCATCCATGCTGTAGCTTGACTGGCGTGTGATTCTCCTGACGCAGCTTGTTTCCTGACGTTTTCGATGTAGTATCTTGATATTTTGTAGTGTCTTTCCACAATGTGTCAGGCTTGGGAAAACTGTCAAATCAGATAAGCTGTGCAAATGTGTAATAAAACGATCTGCAGGCCGTCAAGTCTGTGTATAGGGCTCTATGCTAAAAGGAGCTTATTAGAGATAACATCTGTTACGTAAATGTAGATAAAGTTTCCAGTGCTCATTTACTGGCACAGGTCGGGCATTGATCTCTGAACTCTGGCAAAGTGGCTGTTTGGTCTGAACTTGATGTAGTCCAAAATTAGCCTCACGAGCCATATTAATTTCACTTAGTTTATCTTGACGTATCTTCAAGAGTCACTCTTGAAGGTACATCTGGGCACTCTCATTAAGAAGACCTGGGGGAAAGCAAGCCATTAGCAAACAGCTTTAGTAGCAGGTGATGGTGGCCAGTATTTTGAAGAATCATAATCAATTATAGACCACTGGTCATATATAATAAATAATAAGAGATAAATAAATTGAATGTTAAGGCTTGTGAGGCTAACCAGACAATTGATAAAGATAAGAAATAGACTCGCCAGAATATAGACCTGGCCGGTCTAAATTCATTAAAATGTTCATTTTTGTCCCACTCCATGTAATGACTTTAATGATTCTATGAATTACTGTGGAATGGTCTTCTTGGGAAACCTGTTAGAAGACCATAGCCATAGAGTCAATCTCACTGGATATAAAAGCATTAATACGTTTTTCCCAAGTCATGATATGACAAGCCTGTTTTCTAAATTTTTCAGATTATATAAATCTGATTTTGTAATTGCTTTTACATGATAATCTTGTTGTATTGGCCAAGTGTTGATGTAGAGTTAAAGTGAAGCGGTCCTAAGCTCAACCCCTGGGGGACACCACAGGTCATGGGGATTAATTTTTAGTCTGCAAATTGAGATTGAGACATTTTAAGGCAGTTCCAGAAAGGCTAGCCCAGTGCTTCAGTCTGTTTAGAAGATCAAAGTGTCAAAGGCAGCACTAATATCTAACAACACTAGAATTGTTGTTTTACCTGCATCAGTATTTAGGCAGATGCTATTTATAACTGGAGCATATCCAATACTGTGATTGGTACAAAAACCTGATTGGAACTTGGAGTGGCATCTGAAGTTCAAAAGTGCATGCTAATGAAATACTGTAGCTCTGTTGTATGTCTACAGGGGACTTCTAAATAGTTTTTTATATAATATTTAAACTGCCTTACACAGTATTTGATATACAGCATTCACATAATGTTTCTTTTAGCTATATTGCATATTGTTTGAAACACCTATTTTCATAGCCATAAATGTGGTTGGTATACATAGTGTCAGACAAAATACCTTATAAACAAAATATGAATGAGTTAAGTGCTTAAACAATGAGCAACAAAGAGCAATCTTTATTGAAGATGGCGTTCTGTGTTCTTACTAGATATGGCAACATGCTTAGATTTACAGTGTACGGTAGATACTAGTATAGAATCCAGGGAGAGAGACAAACAGATGTGTAAAATCTGTAAATATTCTATGGAACGTATTACTGCTTGTTCTAAAAGTCTTGTTCATTGTGATGATATATCCCAGGCCTGAGTGTATGACCCTAACATGCGCTAATCTCCCTGACAAAAGATCAATGAGGCGCCCACCCACACAACATTCATCTCCTGCGGTTGAGACAGAAGATGCCGGTCTATAAACAGCTGTGGGATGTTTGCATCACCTGTGGATTTACGAGTTAGTCGAAGAACCGTGAGCACCCACTCGCCTTCCAGAAGCATTGGGTTACACCAGGACACACAGCAAGCTGTATTATATTGCACACGAGAGCACATGGATTTTGAACCCATCAAACGGAAAAGAGAAGTTCTGCAAAGTCCGTTACCCTAAAGAAACAATTTCCTACATGGGGCCAAACAGAAAAGCTTAACAAATGATTCTATATATTTAAAACACTTATCCAAAGGGTAAATGAACTGTGGGGTAAAACAATTAAATGTAAATGTGCCATGTTAGGAAATAATTAAGTACAAAACAACCAGACTGAAAATGTAGGGTGGAGAACCATTCAATCGAGCTGCATGTTTCTTCTGTTAGGCAACACACTTGTTACAGATTATCCATCTAATCAGCGGAACCAAAACCAGAGTTGAGGTGCAGGAAGGACTCATCTGTATTGTTTTGTGTTTTGAATAGATCTTACTTTAGATTCACTGTGGCTTTGGGACATTTGTCTAAGAGGTCAGGCAGCGCAGAGTATTCAAGTCTGGCAGCCATTCCAGCACTTGGGTGGCAGTCAGGCAGACTGAATACATTTGTGAGAGGATGATTCTGGGAGGGAGGGAGTGAGGGAGAGAATAACATAGCAGGGTCTATTCGGCAAGAGACTCCTTCTTGGAGAGGCACATCTTGGCAGTCCCACATCCAGGCTGCTGCAGAGAGCACAAGCGTTTCGAAGGCAGACGGCATTGTGACAAGCTTTAATCACCAACAGACCCTATAGTTCTGGACACCGGTTTACAGGGAGAAGAAATGCATGCTGCCATAGCATTCTCCACATGTGGGATTATCAAGGATGTACAAGGGAGAGCACGTCACTGGCCTCTCAGGGACTCAGCAGAGATGCACACATGGGTGAAGACACTGGGTAAAGATCTGACGCTCCGCGGAGGGCATTCTAGCCGGAGTCTTATGTACAGTATGCGTTTGGCAGAAGAATGGGAGCATTGTGTGGGATTTCCGTGTTGCATTTACATGGATCAGTGCAGCACTACATATGACCTGCCCTAGGCACATGTGTTCAGTGTGCAAACACTTGTCCCCCATCTAATGTGACGGAGCAGCGGGCTGTGTAACAGACAGCTCTGCCTGATGGATTGCTTTACCTCACATGACACAGTATGCAAGCCAGCGTTCACGCTGCCACTAGAATTAAATAATGCATGTTTGATTTGAGTGGGTGGTACGTACGCATCAGTATGATAATGAAATGTGTAACTAGCGCTATCCACCTAGTTACAGTAGTTGGCATACACTGCGCATCAGTACAGTAACAGTAGTATGAAAGGCTCCGCATAGCAACAGTCTATTCTGCATTCCTGGGAATCGTAAGCAACTGGTTAAAGAAGCACTGAAGATTGGACTTGAAGAGCCATAATTCACCAGGCGAAGTGAATTTCCCATTTTGATTTATAATAGCAATAGCTGCTGATTTTGTTTACATGCTGTAATTGAATATTCTGTATAGTCTGCATCTTCATGAAATCAACCACATAAAAGCTCACATCTGTCCTTTACCCTGTGGACAGCAAAGGGCAAAGTTTCAGCCCAGGCGAGGACATTCAGGTGTATTATCAAGCGAATGAGAAATTAATGCATGTATAGTTTCACAGTGAGCACAAGTGACCTTTGTTAATGATATGCCACTCAAACTGGCTGGTGGTGTTTCTGCCACTGCCAAATTACCTCCCCGGGGACCGTCGCACGTTTCCTCACTAAAACGGCTGACTCCTTATGACTGGTGCGTTAGGCAAACAGGAAGAGCGCACATCAAATCAAAGGGAAACCGGCAGTACAGAGAATTCTCCATCCATTTCCGTTACATCAGAATTCAGCAGAAGTTTTGCGTTCTTGTTTTGTCACGTTTCCAGCCTTTGCATGTCAGAGGAGTGTCTTTCACAAATATTTGCTTTTGGTTATATATTTGTTTACAGAAATGTTGTGCCAGCGTCCGAGGAGAGGGCGAGGTGCAGAGAGAAGGCCGAGTATATTCACTTGTGCAGAATATAGTTCTTTCTGCCAGCTTCAGAGAGTGAGAAAAAAACAAAACATTTATGCACTTAAATCCTTGGAGATGCACATCTGTGCTGCATCACACTTGGGGATGTTTTTTTTTTCCCCCTATCTGAAAATTACCCTGGTATTGTGTCTACTCTGCCTGGAGTGCTGTTGGTTTTAGAGGACGAGGTTTGTTTTGACGAGTGCTGGAAAGTCCTTGAAAAGCAATTTACCCTGCTCCATCCGTGACCACCTTCTCCTTGGTAGCACTTCCAAGCCTGTTCACTCTATCTCATCCCCTCTTTGTCGACCCTCCTACTCCATCTTAATTGTATACATTCGTCTTTCATCGTATGCTGACTCACCCTCTTCATATCGGAAACACCACCCCAACCCCTCCCCCCCCCTCCCCGGTATCTCTTATTACTTCATTTCTCGCAGCACACACTTATCACATCCAGTGTCGTGAGGATCCAATGTGAAGGCTGGCCACTCTCTTTCTGCTTAAATCCCCTCATAATGGAGCCCAAGGGTATCTGAAATTGAGTGCGAAGACAGCATCAAGGTCAATTTACCCCACCCCACAGGATAGTGATGGATGTCTTGTCTTGATTGCTCGATTTGGCTGCCCTACTTGTGGGAGGAAGCGATCGGGTGGGTTGGAGAGCCGTAGTACTCACTGAAAAGGAGTATGGGGGGGGGCAAAGAATGCTCTTATGTGGAGTCCTTTCGCGGCAGGATCCCTGGGATCAGACGGAGATAAGAGTTAATAAACAGATGAGCGGGTTATAACAGGCGGGTGGGCGTCCAGGGCAACAGCGAGCATGCGTGCCACTCTTGAGTAAGCATTTGAAGGGATTAAAAGGAAACATATCGATTGCAGGATGGATGGTGCTCCCATCTGTCAATGCACTAATCTGCCAAATTGACTGCGTCTCTCCGAGTATTGTGTGGCTCCAAGCAGCTGGATTCAGTCACGGGAGACCATAAACACCAGCCATAGTTGGCTCAAACCTCTCCCAAGAGCCTGAGTGATTTATAATCCCCTGGATTGCGTGTGCACTTGTGGGAATGACTTGTAGATGATGGATAGACAGTCAGTATTCTTTGAGTTTACAGTAATATTACTGTACGTGTTACAATATGGGATAAATAGATCGGTTGGGCTTTTTCTACCGCGATACCGCATTTATGATCTACATTCAACGTTTTTGGCACACCTGCAGAAATGCGTGCGTCATCTGAAGCTATCGCTTCACATGTAAACATTTTATTGTAAAACGTTCAACGGCATATGACATGAGACCCGCTGGATTTGAAAACACAAAGTGTGCCTCCCCGTACGCTGACAGTAAACAACAGGTGAATAAATGCTCTCTGCCTTGCGGCCATTCAATCTATGCCTCCAAATGATTTCTGCAACTGCTGAGGGCTATGAAATAAACAGGTCTGCTGAACATCAACAGAATGACATCGGGAGGGAACCCATCTCCACCACAACCAACAAATACTACAGTAGCATCTACCTGGATGACGCAACGGCAGCCAGAGTGCTTCATTATGCTCATGACATTAGCTATTCGGTGGAGAGTTGCATTGCCAAGTTATCCCGCATTTTAAACCCTGTTGATTTAACAATGCACTGTGTAACTATGCACCAAGTGTTGAAATGAGTGAGCACAGGTATTCACCTCGGTGCTCATGCATGAAACGACACTGGGACTGTATAGGAGAGGTACAAACAGACGTACTGACGGGTTTTTAATTGACAGGCAGGTAATTGACAAGCGAGGCGTAATTGCCATAGTATTTATTCAGCTCTATGTTGGGCGCATTAACAAAGCGTGAGATTGGTCCGTATACCTCGGAGGGGCACGTTCTCAGCTTGCATGCCTTTTGTTCAGCCGTCTTTTGTGGAGTCTGCCCTGGATTCATTGAAACTCTCCACTGTCGAGCAAACCCAAGAAGCACTGTGTTGTTTTTTTGTCTCCCTCTCTTTCTCTCTCTCTCTCTCTCTCACACACACACACACACACACACACACACAGGCATACACATAGAGGGACTCTCTTAACACACACACACACACACACACACACACACACAGGCATACACATAGAGGGACTCTCTTAACACACACACACACACACACA